>CAJDSM010020986.1:5000-15597 GCA_903981925.1 Ostrea lurida
TCCAACATTTCGGTTTGAGCATCACTGAAGAGACATAATTTGTCGAAATGCGCATCTGGTGCATCAAAATTGGTACCGTATATTATTTATATTATGACCCCTGGGTCGAGCCTCTGCTGGTGGACTGTAGTCCCCGAGGGTCTCTACAGCCCAGTTGCTATGTACTATGTTACTAGCTTGAAATACGGATATGTATTTAATTGCAATAGTAAAATTAGAAATTCATATCAAAATTAAGGATTATCTCCTCAGGCATAGCTCTGATCCTTCGAAGTATTTGGCTCCAGTCTTTGGCACTACATTGTTCACTTTATAAAAGTTTCACTTTCATGTTTCGAATTTCCAACATTTCGGTTTGAGCATCACTGAAGAGACATAATTTGTCGAAATGCGCATCTGGTGCATCAAAATTTGGTACCGTATATTATTTATATGGATACAAACTAAATGTCCCCGCCCGTGCAGTGATATAGTAACGTGTAGCGGTCACTTACCTAGGTGCTGACCACGCTTGCCGTTGCTTAATTTGCGTGAAGAGAGACACTCTACCACATCGCCAGAAAGCTAGCTCACTAGCGAGGCAGTATAAGTTCCCTTTATACTGACCACTACACTTCCTCCCGCTCAGGTAAGCTTCCTCCCGAAGCTTAGCACGAGCTCTCTCTGAATGTTTGGCACCTGTTTAGCAACGGCAACCACCTTTCCTGACGACATCCACCGTCGTCCACGGACGAAACCACGTTCGTACATGAACACTAAGTCTCAGAGCTTCTCGGAGACTCTACCTAAACCAGGTATCCCGCAAAACACCAGAGTCGCTGCGCTGCCACCAATTTGTAACGTGTAGCGGTCACCCATCCAAGTGCTGACCACGCTCGCCGTTGCTTAGCATGCGTGATGAAGAGAGACACTCTACCACATCGTCAGAAAGCTCGTTCACTAGCGAGGCAGTATATGTTCACTTTATACTGACCGCTACAATATATCTTTTCTTAGCATCTGTCCATTCCGTCGTGACGACCAATGTTTTGACTGTAACATGAAAATCACAAAGGCTGTTTATTGCATTTCTTGCCACTCAATGTTCGGTGGTCAACTCAAAATCTCATATTATTCATGTTTGCTTCATTTACATACCACGACAGTTCAGCATTTTATAATGTATATATAAAGTGATATTTAAATCGTTTCTTCTATTTCCATTAGCCTTAGTCCGTACATGTAAAAAAAAAAATGCGTTATACTTTTCCGCATGTCGTAACGTAGTCTAGTAGGATATCATTAGATGATTGTTTCTACAAATACAAGATGCTTACATCAAGATTATCTTGTACATGTATCATCTAATGATATACACAACTAGCTATGACGTCACAACCTACTACACTACGTTACGATATGCGGAAAAGCATAACCCATTTTCTTTTTACATGTACGTACTAAGGCTAGGCCAATTTACAAGCATTTAACAATAATACCGTAAACCCACGTTATTGGAGCTCGAGACTATCGTCATAATTCAAGGAGAAGCAAATTGGTTGGCGCATTTGGGGAAACGTGAAAACTAGGCCTATAACATGTCGCGTTTGGGGAAACGTGGAGACTAGGCCTATAACATTCCACGCAAACAGAGGAAATTATTAATACCTGTATGTTGGTATTTTACCAAAATCACCTTCATGCATATCTTTGATATTTACAGTGTTGCATTAAAGGGCCTGATTCGCGTTTTCAGTGGAGATGGTTTTCATTTTTTTATGGTAAGCACTCATTCAAAGTTGACGACCAACATCTGCCCTTCTTCATGCAAGGATAAGTTGTGTTATGTGAGCAAGCCTTGTTTGTGTATACAAACTATCCTGTGAAACAGTGAAGCGTTTGGTGTTTTTTTTTGTTATTTTCAAGCATCCTAATTTTGCAGAGACACAAACTGACCTTTTAAATGGAACGTATTACCTAAATAATACTAGAAATACAATCTAGTTCGATAACCTTACATTTTCAAAACTTTGTAAGCAATGATTATTGAGCTTTTGTCGTGATAAATATACTTATTTTTTGTGAAACTTTTATCAAAACGCTATTTAAACAAGATACACTTAGTGATTATGTAGAATGACTGGGGAACCAATGATTATGGTGGGGTGGGCTTTGGTGAGTAAAATCATTTCCTTTCAGGAATTGTCCATATGGGTATGCAGGATAATTTACTATAAAGGGGAAGATATAAATACATATGGGTAATTTTCAAAATTTGAAAGAAAGTACCAATTCATTCCATGCTTATCCCATTTCATATCCCATAATTTTTTTTAATAAAATGATACCATTATAATTAATTTAAAAACGTTCCTGAAAATGTGCACCCCTTTTTTATCCTTTATTAAAATAAATAATATTAAATACATATGTAATATTAAAATATTATCACTAAGTCATATTATGTTGACTGATTTGTTTCATACCCTTTGTTAGACTGTCATTTTCCTTCTAGATTTGACTACGGGTAATCCCGTTTACTTTATTTCGACTAAGGGCTCACGGCGGGTGTGACCGGTCAGCACAGGATGCTTACTCCTCCATGGCACCTGATCCTACCTTCGCTTTTGTCGGAGGTTCGTGTTGCCCTACACTCGATTTTGTATATGTTTTTTGGATTATGATTACGTTTGACACAATGTTAACTTCGCCTTTTTGTATATACAGAGGTTACACTATCATTTAAACTGGGTTTTTTCAGAATGGAGACTTAACCGATTCATATTCAAAACTCAAATGTTTAATGGCTATTTTACACATATTTTTCATCAAAACTGCGTATGAGCCATGTTTAACACCCATTATTTAATTTAGATATAAAATGGCGAAGTAACAAAGTATCAAACGTAATCATAATCCAAAAAACATATACAAAATCGAGTGTAGGGCAACACGAACCTCCGACAAAAGCGAAGGCAGGATCAGAATCTAATTTGGTGTACCTGAGATCACCGACTACTCATTTTTCACAATAGAACCGAATTTTTGGCATTTTGAAAATTTAGATATCCTGTGTCTCTGGGCAAGGGATTTGCCCTGCCTTGTGCGCCCACATCCTTATCCACTTGCTGACAGGGAATTTCATTGTAAGTTCAAGGTTATGGAGACAATAAAGTGACTTTGCACCAAATTTCAAGCCCAAGCGGGAGATTAATTCCGAAAATAAGTTGAATGGTAACATAAGGAGTTGCCGAACACGAGGACACGTATAGCCTTGGCCGTAAACGTGTTCGGCCCATGACAATAGTGCCTCGTCTCTATGAATTTACCGTCTGTTGTTGTCAACATTTACTTAGAAGCCAAGAAACTAAGATTTCTATCCACCAATGTCTCTGCACTACCTGCTTACTTTACAGGGATTTTGCGTCAAATGCTTGATGCAGGGCATTCACATAATTTCGTGAGGGAAAGAATGATCAGCTCCTGACTTTTCGATGGGCGCTGGAAGAACATGTCATAAAACTAATACCAAAAGGTATGAGAATTTCTCTCGAAACTACATTAGGACTTACAGGCATAGTGATGTTTTTGAATATTATAGACTTCATCAAGGTAATTTTTGTATTAGAAAATTTGCAGGTTGTGGTGCTGAAATACGACAGGCGGATCCCATAAGTGAAGACTAGGAGGTAGAGCTTGGGCCAGAGGGCAATTCAGCAGAGAGTCCTTATTTCATACATGTAGCATGTTTTCGACAACTGCAATGGGATACACATCTTGACCTGGACGTCTCACAGCCTTGGGTGAAGGTTATTACAGTCATTTTTATCATTATTATCACTCTTCATTTTCTTGGTTAGTCAATCAAGACCTCATAGATGGCATTAAACATCAAAGCGTATATAGAGCACATGAACATGGAACATTATTTTGTGGGAGGTTTCGACACAGAGAAAATTCTTCTTTGTCTGTACATAACCTACGTGGAAATCAATGATGGGGAAAGTTCTACAAGCGCCCCATTGCATATTAAAGAGGTTGAGATTTCAAACGTGTACGGGTACGTGTACGTGTATTAGGGAAATCACCAAAATTACTCGCGTATTACGTCATCACTTTTGGTGATGACAAGGTTTCTACACGTTGTCATAACTTGTAGAGCGGCGTCTACACGTAAGAACAAACGTGTAGCTTGTACGATAAATACTAGCTGATTGTTGTACATTGTATAAACGTTTGACTTTTAAACATTATATAGGATTTCTATTTTCATTGATAAGCAGTTTGAACACGTTTTATCCATTAACTGAAGTCAAACTGACATTAAAAGACTGAATAGTTGGAACCCCGAGATTTATTTTACACTTCATGAAAATCTCAAGTACTGTACACGTACCCGTACCCGTTTGATAGCTCGACCTCTCTATTGTCTGCAGAATGTCGGCGTTAACAAAATTGAAAACCTAATGAAGAGTACGTATTCAAATGCTGAATTGTTGACAGATTTTACTAATCAGTCCGGAAAATGAGTTTACACCAAAGTGAGCTTGACGAAGAGATAATCTGTATAGTCTAAATGGAGTCTGAAAACTAATGAGCAGCTGGAGGGTGTCAACAATCTGCTGAAGCCATTCAAGAAAGTTAAATGTAAAATTAAACCGAACGTGTCCGTAGTAAAGATAATGTATCCGTATGGTCTGCGATTGGCCTGTATCAATCATGCTTCCGATATTTCTCGATTGATTTTCCTTTGGAATGGCGGCTCAGTCTGGATAAGGATATTTCATTGCAGAGCAGTTATAAACGAATCTCGTTTCAAGTCATCATTTCGCAAATTCTACGAGTCGCTTATGACCTTGTTTGCGATTTACAATTATCACTAATGTCTATGCGTACTGATTTGTTTCATCTTTGTTAGACTTCCATTTTCCTTACTAGATTTTGAGCAACGGTAACACCCGTTTTGCTTTATTTGCATAGGCACGGCGGTTGACGCGTCAGCAGAGGAATGCTTACTTCCTCCATAGCACTTCCTTTCTGTTTTTTGGGAGGTCCGTTCGACATTGTATATATGTTTTAGGGGATTATGATTCCTTTAACACGATGTTAACTTTGTCAATTTATATATATGTCCAAGACCAAGTATAATATCGATATCACATTGTAATTAAGAATATGGATACCATGTGCAACACTGAGAGATATGTCATGTTAAGTTTCTTCTCTTACACCACTTAATAGTACATAAAGTTCTACATATACAAATAAAGATGTGGAGGACAGACTTGGTCATTTATCTTAGAAAAAAAATAAAATAACACTATTTCATTAGTACATTGAAGTCAGCAGTTGACAATCGGTCAGAAAATTTGCAAAAGAAACTTTTAAACAGATATTTTTTTACACCATTCTTCCAAAAAAAAAAAAACCCAAACAAACAAAAATATAAAAAAAAAACAACCAAAAAAAACCCAACAAACAAAACAAAAATAAAACAAAACTGGCAGTGATTGAATGATATTCATCCGCTATTTGATCCTTGTTACAAATACATAGCAATTTATCTCATGTTTTAGAGTGCTATACCATCTTCGACTGTGAATCGATGATTTCTAACTTCAATAAATATTCTAGTTTTGCATTTAGTTATTTTACTAATCCGAATTCCCGTTGAAATGCCACACATCTGACCCGATATCACTTTGCCGTTTCTGCATATCCACAAAGATCAAACCTATTTTTTTTAATGGAAATCGACCATATCATGATCTCAATATCTTCTCGATTTTGAGATCTTGCATTTTATTTGGTTTTATGATCGATTTTTTTTAGGTGTTTTTTTTTCTCAAGATTATCTAGATTGAGAGGCCACAACATTCAAATCATTACGGCACTGCCTTACTAAATAATCCTTTTTACTAAAAATAAACTGTATAGACGAAATTGGCAAAGTAATGGAATGTTCGCCACTTCAATAGACAAAAGATACCTATTCAGTTAAAATGATAAAAGATGCACTCACATAATTCAACAAAATGCTATGTAACGTGTTATCAGATGTTTCTTAGGGAAACCAATGATGACTATCAGCCACGAATTTGTCACAGGTGCTTACCACCTGGCAAGTGTGGAATGTACCTCTAAAATAATCCCATGTGAAAAAATCAAACAAACATTCAATATTCCTTTAGGATCCATGTTTTCACAATTTATGGCATTTTTTTTTTTCTCTATCATATGAAAACCATGTGATAAAAGTAGTTTTTTAGTCTGTAGATGATGGGTCTACAACGCCGAGAAGAAAAGGTTGGATTCCCCGTCTGGGACTTACAGTTCCTGGTTATTATTGCATATTGTCAAGGCATTTCATTCTATTAACTTGTATTTTACTTTTGTTGAAGGGATAAATATTTAGATTGTTTTATATATTATGTTGGTATATAGATAACAAAAGCATACTTGCATCAACGGCGAAACCAATCAATCGAACTGAAATGCCTCTATCCGACTAATTGTACATGGTTTTACTCCCAATTATTTCGATTTTTTATTATGTCAATGAAATTAACAGTAGATCTACTAAATTAAGTCAAAATAATTCATTATATACTAATTTATATCATATTACATACATGTATTCGAAAAATACCCCTATAAATTAGAGTTAATGAAGCATATACTAGTATTCAAATTACACGGTAGAAATGATAAATAGTCATTTATAAATGATTATATATATATATATATATAGTATATTCTATATATATATATATATATATAATACTATATATATATATATATATATATTATATATTATATATAGGGTTTTTTTTTCTGTTACTCATACATATTTTTCTATCAATAAGTGTAATGTAGAAATTCTACTTTGAAACAGTGAAATATCTTCACACCGCATTGTCTTAATGATTTTAGATATGGTAACATATCTTAACAAAACTGTGAGATCAATTGATTAGGGATGATGGCTTTCTTTTGCTATCACAGATGAACCATCAACAGCCATTATATTCGCAGTCATCGCGGTTTCAGCAAGAAAACCCAATCAGTAGCGATTTCATCGTGTCTCTACCAGAGGAAAAATCATATTTGCAAAATAATATTTGATATCATGTGAAATCATCCAGCTTTCGCTGTTTGCACCAGTACTTCATTGTTTTGTCATCAAACAATTTAGCGAGATGATTGAGAGACAATTACTTCAAATATGATTTTCATGTAGTTTTTCCAGAGTTATTGAATAAGAAGTGTTTCATTATTTGTGTATTAAACGTAGTAATATTGTGAAATATATTGATCCTTTCATTCTTTTGTCGGATGTGATGAAGTGTTGATATCAGGTCGATCGATTATTTCTTGTATTGTAAAGAAAATTAAGTTTTGAATTGTAAAAAAGATGGGCACAGAGAAAGAAATAATTGTTAATGCGCATTAAATTGCAAAACAAGGTATTACTTTTTGTATCTTAAGATTTGATGATGTCAAGCTATCTTCCGATTTTTGTTGCCCTAATACTCTCTTTATTCCGTTTGAATGATGTGTGTTTACATCATATGCTTTCAATAAAAATTTTCTTTGATCCACAAAGTGATTAGTCTTTAGTTCACAATATATTGTCAATATCGAAGCATTTGCCATTTTCGATTTTAGGGAAATGCACTTTTGTGTTTCTTTATACAAAATATAGATTGAAATTGTTGTAAACTGCCTTTGAAGAATATGGATTCTTGTCATCGTTTCAATCTTCGGGATTAAATTTCGTTTGACAGTTAGCTATTAAAAATTAGTTTATGTAAACTTTCCCCAAACAAACCTAGCGTAATGAAAATTAAAACCTTTTTTTCAAATATTTATTTTCACAATGAAAGAAACTCGTTAAATAATAATATTGAAGTTAAATCTCTGATAGGAACTGAAAGCCATCAACTCCAATTAATAAACTCCTCTTAATGAGGGTTTTTACTTGGTTCATTTTTTCCGTAAAAAACACACCGTCCAAATGTCCTATTTGAATATGAATTTGCAACAATGAATAGGGCGGGGGGCAATGGTGGAAATGCATTAGACCATTTATTGAGTGGTTTTGAAGTTTGAGTCGAAGACTGTTATCATGAAAATATGTTTTGACAGTTCTCATTAGAAGTGTTTGTTTGCATTCAATTGAAAGCAAATATCATGTATATTTTCTAATGTACTCTTTATTTAAAGAGACTATTTCTTACCCGCCTCCTCCATTGAGGATTTTTAGCTGGAAGAAAAACGACGACTGCGTGTGGTTTTCATAAGGGTACGTCTCAAAAGCGGATTGGGCGTATGTGTAGTTCTCCTAGTTCAGAGACTACTAAATATTGCATCTTTCAACAAATACTATATAAGATATATATCAAAATATATTGCTGAACATTATATCAATGTAAGAAAATCAATATTAATCTCAAAATATTTCTATGCCTTTGTCTATGTTGTAATTTGTGCTTTCTTCAAATTTGTTTTTCATTTAAAAAGGATTGAAATGCTCTTATGAAAAACCTTTAAAATTTCACATTAGTGAGCTTTTTTTTTTTTTTTTAATTTTGTTTCTTTGTTTTAGGGGATTTTGGGGGTGGGGTGGGTGTTAATGTATCTAGAAAATGATGTCTTTTCGGAAATGTACATGTATCCGGAAATCAATGTCTTCAAACGAAACATCACAAAATATCGTATATACGGCGTACACGTTGTAATACATACATTTTACATATATTAATCATTATTTATAAATGATTATTTATCATTTCCCTCGTGTAATTTAAATGCTAGTATATACTTCATTAACTCTAATTTATAAGGGTATTTTTCGTATATGTAAAACGTAACAGTAAGAATGTTTTAATTATTTTTTATTTTCTTAACGAAATGAATGGCCAGGAAATTCTAGAAAAATGTTTATTCTGGTGCTGTTACTGAAAATTCTTTGGGCCAACATATAAATATTCATTTTATTTTGCGACTTAAGAGGGCATGTTTTACATGTGAAAATTCTTTTGTGTTGACATGCAAGACAATTATGTGAAGATACAACTTATAAGTTGCTTGAGTGAGTTGGAAGAATACATATATCTATTATTTCGTGCATGCCACTAATAATCACTCTTTCAATTTTATCTATACACAAACTAGTAAGTAGATTCGTTTTAGAATCTATATATACCAGTATTTTGACACCGCCCCTGCCTGGAGACCGCTTACCGTCATTGTGTGGTCCCCTGCTACTAAACGCTTCTCTCTCTTTCTGTGTGGGCTAACGCCAGTAGCTTTCGTCTGAAATGATTAAGTAACAAATGAATACAGCTTTGTGCATGTTATTTGTTTCTTCTCAAACGCATAATACGAATGTTTTACAATGAATTTAAGACCAGCTTTTGCCGCTACTTTTTACCGAGTTCACAAGGTTCAATTAACTTTATTAATATCATTTTAAATTTAGTTTTGTTCCGGTGATTGCAAAATAAACGAAAAATGGTATCATTTATTCGGGTTTTTTTTTTTTTAATAAAAAGAAACATTTCCTTTTAAACAATTTCAGAGGAAATTCTTTGACGACCAAACTACTGCAGAACAAGTGTAAAATTATTTCCCTTCATCAATGTTCTTCGCAAAATTTTGTTATATATACTATAAGATATAGTATGGAAAGTACAGTGTATATAAAGATAATTGATTTCTTGGTTTTTGCCAGAAGTATTTTGTATAGTTTGATAAGACCTGGAGGATTTGAGTATTTTCAATAAATCATGTTGATGTTCTCAATATAATATATTCGGGTAAAAAAAAATTAGTTCAGATTCTTAAAAGTTATATTTCAGAAGGTATCAAAATTGATTTCCAATATTTCTAAATTCACATAAAACACATACTCCATCATTCCTGTCAACATCTCCCTTGCTCGGTTGGAGATCTTTGATTCATGCAGAAGACAGGTCAGGTATTTCTCAAACTTAGGTAAAGTCTTTAAAAAAAAGATTCGAAAATTGATGGCTTTGGGCATCTTATAAATTTTGAAATATCAACTTTGTTTTAACTGATCTATTAACCTAGACTTAACCATTTTTTGGATAAGGAATCTAAACTGTGACAGTCCACTATCATTTAGTGATTTTTCTACATATGTATGTTGGCCAGTTTTATTGTAATATGTTATATTTTAATAAAATATTATATAATGAAAAGGATATCTTTTCTTTCTTTACCATTAACGATTCTTTGGCAAAATCTAATAATTCTTGATTTGATAAAAAAATATTTTTATATCTGCATATTTCACCAAATTAAAAAAAAAAGCAATTCAGTTCTCTATTTTGAAGGGGGGAAAGTCTGTCATTAGGTCGAATATAGTTCGAGGTATTTCATACCAATCATTAAACCGTTCTTTTACCTTTTACCTTGTCAATTAGAACTGTCCTTTCGAGACTAATACCCACCCCTCCCCCCACCCCGTTTAGGAGGATTATGGACAACATATTTTGAACAGACAAAAGTGAAAACTATATAGCCAAAACTTAGTTTTCGGGGGTTGGTGGGTATAAATATAGGGCTCAGGGCGGGTGTGACCGGTCAATAG
>CAJDSM010020987.1:0-11987 GCA_903981925.1 Ostrea lurida
ATTGGTACCGTATGATTTATATTATCAACCTTAAAACACTAATGTTTAACTGTGACAGTGATATATTATAATGTTATGTGCTAGCTTTAATGTTAACACTAATGTTTATCTGTGAAAATGGTAGATTATAATGCTATTTGCTAAGTTTAATGTTAACTTTAATGTTTATAAGTGACGGTGATAGATTATAATGTTATGTGCTAGGTTTAATGTTAACACTAATGTCTATCTCTAAGGATGATAGATTAAAATGTTATGTGCAAGGTTTAATGTCAAGGCTAATGTTTATCTGTAAGGATGGTAGATTATAATGTTATGTCCAAGGTTTTGTTTATCTGTGAGGATGATAGATTATAATGTTATGTGCTAGGTTTAATGTTAACACTAATGTTTATCTGTAAGGGTGGTAGATTATAATGTTATGTGTTAGGTTTAATGTTAACACTAATGTTTACCCTGTAAGGATGGTAGATTATAATGTTACGTGCTAGGTTTAATGTTAACACTAATGTTTATCTGTAAGGGTGGTAGATTATAATGTTATGTGCTAAGTGTAATGTTAACATTAATGTTTATCTCTGACTCTGAGGATGATAGATTATAATGCTATGTGCTAGGTTTAATGTCAACGCTAATGTGTTAGGTATAATGTCTATCTGTGACGGTGATGTCAGATTTAATGTCTATCTGTGACGGTGATGTTAGATTTCATTTTTATCGGTGACGGTGCTGTTAGATTTAATGTTTATCGATGACGATGATAAACTAATACATGTATTAAGCTATGTTATAAGGGGTATAAACATAGTATTGATGTACTGATAATGAGAAAAAAAATTATTATGGTGCACTGCTTGTAACTGATGGCTTACTTGTGCATAATTATTTCATATACGTTGAAACATTCCAAATTCAAGCTATTTTTCTTCAAAGTACAATGTAAACCACTTTAATGTATACAATTATATATTTAAATCTATTGATGACAGAATACCGCCAAGTTGATCATATTTTACGTGGCCTTGTTCATCTCTATGAAATATTTCTTGTGTGACCATAGACTGAGTCAGCATTTTCCCAACATAATCCTCTATGCTTGCTCATTGATTGCAACTTTTAAAGGAAAGACAGAGAAACACCCAATGGAAAAATTGAACTTTCTCTTGTCTAACAATTTTGAAAAGTAATGAATAACATGAATATATCGATGTATAAATATATCACTCGTGATTCATGATTGAAAAAATCTCCCAGAAAAATTACTCTCCGAGAATTTTCTCTATAACACTGGGTACTGCCTACACTTTTTCTTTGCAAGGTCGAAAACAAAATTAGATTAAGGTTCCTAGAAGCTTTGAAAACATTTTCAAAATCTAAAATGTCAAGTGTTATTCCCAGGTCTGATGGATGAATAGCTGAAAAATCAGTTGTAGAATATATTTGGAAGATTGTTTTTTACCGTTATTGATCCCCGAGGTGTTCCGACCGAAATATCAACCGTTCGTAATTCAGTTAGTCTTGGAAGTTTATTAAATTTTTGCACCTAAGCCGTGCCATTAATTATACTTTCATTATACTAGTCGTTCCTCGGTGGTTAAAGATTCTCCTTCTAATGAATTTATAAACTGTTTAGCAATCACAGCTGGGACAAGTTGGAAGAGTTTCATCGCAAGGCGTTCAAGATGAGCGAAAGAAGAGTGACGCTTCTCCCCTATCGCTGAGGTGTTAATCGTATTAGTGTAATTTTTGTTGTGAGAAACGCCACGAAACTACCACGTAAACAAAAGGCACTAAAAACCCGAAAGACAGAGGCCCGTACGTGTATTGATATATTGGAAACTAATGGCGTGAGCTCGGAAATTATATGCCTTCTGTTGTCAACTCTCGTTGATTATGTTTGTCTCAAAGTTGCAGTACAAAATAAATTCAATTTGTCTTATTCTGTTCCAAATCCAGGATACACTTGCAGATGCGGGATCTTTGATGTAAGCTTTCGATGAACGCATATCCATGTATGCACTTAGAAAAATATGGTTAAATCATATTTAAAGTTTTCTTTGGTTTTTATTTTTTTATTTTAGTAAATTCATTTTGTATTTGTGAAACAAATTATCGTCAAAAGTATGGAGGGGGGGGGGGTGTTGTCTGAAAATGACAAAACCGGGGGAAAGGGGAGGGGTGATATATGTACCTACAGGCGCTTGCATAATATTTTTCATAAGTTACTATAATTTAATTAGTTTAGTACTTTTAATTTACATATCCATTAGCACAAAGTACATTAAACGGTGAATTCTGATATTGACCTCCCGTTTTCTCTGTAATGTCTGCTTCTTATTCATTATTAGCCTTTTGAGTTTTCATTTTACAAAGCGCTGACCTCATAACATTATTGCATAAAATATTTTCTGTTTCGCGGTTTTTAAAACATCTAGTGACGTCTCAAGAAAAGTATTAATTTCTCCCACTGGAATTGTTGATTGTTAAGTATCTTCTCAAAGATAACCGTATGAAAACCAAGCGACATGTTATATGTAGTTGTAGTTTATTACTAGAAAACAAGCTATATCGTTTTTTCTTTAAAGTAGCCGGCTACTAGTACCTATCTTTTCGCTCTTGAAGTAGCTGACTTTCAGTGGCTGTCTTACCGATCTTTAGTACAGTTCAGCTACCCGGTAGTGTAACCTCCATCCTGTATGCGCCTTTCATATAAATGAAAGCTTTTGTGGTTGCATTTTTGCTTGTTCATTTTACGAGATAACGTAATCATTTAATTTTATTTCACGTGATCATCTAGCGCCGATTCTCATTGGTTAAAACACCTTTTTTTGAAATTTGGTGATACCGGAACAACAAGTAAAGTCTAATGGACATTGATTTGTTGTTGTAATATAAAATTAAATGACAAGAAATAAATCTTATATTTTTTCGGGTGATATGCAGGTTATCACCGAGATTTTAGACGGTAAAACTTTTTTTTCAATGCGCTGCGCTTCGCGTATTGATGAGTTTTACCGTCTAAAATTCGGTGATACCTACATCACCCGAAAAAAATTTAAGATTCATTTCTTATGTCAACCTTGTGTCTAATTTACTGCGATTCTAATTTTACCAATTTTCTTGAATATTACTATACTCTTACAACATGTAATGAGAGGCAATTTCATTTTACTGCGATCTGATTAGGAGTTCACTCCCTTGGTGATTTTCAAATGGGGGTATAAAATTACCGAAATTTTATCCACGAGCTCAAAAAAAAAAAAAAAAAATGTAATACTTTCTTCTGAAGATGTTCTAACTATGAGCAAAATGTCAGTTTATCAGCTGTTTTAGTTATTCTATGCAAAAATTAAAATAATTCACATTACACATGTATATGCAATGGCGGTGTTCATCCGGTATCTGTGTTTGTTTATTGTCGATATATCTTTCAAAAAGGATTATGTGAAGAGACGCTGATCCGCTCTAATTTCGTTATTAAATATTGTTGTTATTTCAACCCATTTGTTGTTATTAAAACCACTTGTTATTTACAACCATTTGTTGTTATTTACAGCCATTTGTTGTTATTTACAACCATAGTCCAAGCCATAAGTCGCTGAAAGTTCAAGAATGATTCGTTAAAGTTATCGTTATTTACCAAACGTATCTAACTTTCCTTTGAAGTAAGTAAACAGAAAATAGGCAGGATACATATCGAGGTCATTGAATGACCAATATGAAGTAGGTATAGTTTTCATATCAATTGGTCATTTCAGTTGCCAGTGCAATGACATTGATTGTTCAAAACGATGTTGTGTTGAGCTTGCTTAATTTTACTTCAGAATTTTTATGAACACTCCTTTGAAAATAATTTCGAAGAGGGCCATTTGGGAAAAAAAAATCATTAGCCCTTTAGAGAGTAAATTCATTTACCAGCTCGTCAGAGTTATCGCACTTTGATGACTCGTGCGTTGGCCAAACTGCTTTTTTTTCTAACACTAGTCAGTGCTTTTTACATTATATACATATATTTTATACTTTATAAATAGATGTCTAGTCTTATGATTTGTATAATATTTTACCTGATATGGATATCTGCATTTGAATTTATTTTAATGTGCTACATTATTGTATTAATATCACCCCGTATCATTGATTTTTACCCTGAATAAACGTTTTATGTGTCTGTGTGTTGTTGTTTTTTTTAACTCCATCATACCTATTTTAATATAATTTACAAAAATCGATGTTTTCTATACAAATTGCATCAATATTTTTGAAATATCTTAGATGGAGTCTTAAAATTAAAGAATGCAATTTGGCAGATGTATAGTTTATTTTGAAGTCTGGAAAAGGGGGGATGTATGAATACAAAATCCATGTCATATGAGCCTATCTTAACAATGCATGATGAAAAAAAGATATCTTCATAGTCAAACGAAACAACTTTAAAAAACTAAAATCAAAAGAAATTTGTTCTTTATATGAGGGTGTGCATATACGGTTCGAATTTAGACTAATTCCTACGATTTATTATTTTTGCCAAATTCAATACCCTCACAGTCTAATATATTGTGTTTGTCTTTTTGGGGGGGAAGGGGGTAGTATAATCAATTCCTTTAAATTGACTCTAGAATTTTAATCAGTGATCTAGTTTGCAGTCGATTGTTCAATATTTTGTATTCGATTACATACTTTATATTTACGTATGCATGCTTAGGTAATGTTTCGCATATATTGTCCCGGAAGCACGACTGAACGTTCCATTAATGGAGAAATTGAACAGTGTATTCAATTTGATATGAATTGTAATAGCTAGTGTAATTATGCAATGTTGTATTAAGTAATGATTATCAACACACGTCCAGTGTGAATATTTACAAGATTTATTTTTTGAGAGATGCACAGATATTGATTATTAGGGAGCAGTGATGAATTCAAAAGACGAAACATCGTATTATTTGCAAGAGCTGAAAAATTCAAGAAATGAAACATATATGTGGCTTGCTACATTAAAACTTTATTTTTTTTTAAAAATTGCTTTTAAAAACATATCGTTTGAAGCACATTAGTGATAAAGTATTTTATATGAATTTTTAAAGAATTCACTCTATTTCCAGAATGATAAAAAATGTTTTGTTTGCACGGGGGATATAAATTGTGCTGTATTCAGGACTCATACACTCCTGGGGCCTTGGGGGTGAGGTGGGAACTGCCTAAAATGACCAATTTTCATAAGTCTGTATCTCCTTAAAAAACTAAATGCCTTGTAGTGCTTCAACTAAAATTGTAAATTTTGTGATCCCCAGACAGGGTAAGGGTTCTGACCGTAGGGTGGGGCCAAACTTGGTATATAGTGTTATATGTAAAACATTTGAAAAGCATCTTCTTTAATGCTTTTGATATTGATTTGAAACTAAATAGATATTTAGATTAAACAGGGAGATTTTTATCTTACCATAATTGAAAATTTCATGCTCCTAGGAGTAGGGGTTTGGTGTTAGGGTGGGACCAAAATGGTCATTAATTAAAGCTGTTAATAACTGAACATTTTATTTTCTTGATCACTATTATTCCAATTCTTTCCAGACTTTTGAGACAAAGGAGACCTAAACTGTGGAATTAGGAACTCTTGCACTCCCGGGGCCTTAGCAGCGGGTCAAAACTGACAAAAATGTCAAATTTTCCAAAATCTTCCCACACATGTAGGAGAAAAGGTTATAATGGCCATAAAAAACCCTACTAAAGTTGTAAAATTCATGGTTCCTGGGTGCTCAAATTCGAAAGAATTTGAATGTACAAAATTATTCATCAATCTATCTATATAAGTGAAGTAGAGTGAATCTTAGTTAGATGAAAATTCCTGGGACCAACAAAAATAATCTTTGATTTCTCAGGCCCAAATCGTCAACATTATTGAGCAGACAGGTGTTATTATTTACTAACTGTAGCCGCAGCAGAAGAAAAGACAACAATATTGAAATATTACATGCATTTGAAACACTGAGGATTCGCGGCGATGCTGATACAAATTATGACTTTTTAAATTGTACTTGTATCACGTGCAGATTATAATGGAAAGTTGATGATCAATCTCGTAAATCGTATATAGAATTTGAATTAAGAATTCGGCAAACACAGACCCCTGGATATACCAGATGTGGGATAGGTGCCTAGGAGTAAGCATCCGCTGTCTACCATTCATACCCTCCGTGACCCCTTTATCTTGATCAGGTAAACGGAGTAATCTGTGTAAAGAACGACGCAAATATTGGTATCAGACATGTCAGACGGCATTTGAACCAATGACAAGTTGTTTTAACAGACTAGAGCGTTATAATCATTTCGTTTTCAGGAGTATTCAGGATTTGTTTTTAAAGGAAACAATGATTTTTACCCTTATAAAACATTGGATATAATCAACAGACCTGTTCTAAAATAAAATTCATGCATTGCTAAGCCAATGAAAATGCGGGACTGGGACGGACGTGTTAAGGACAAGAAAAACGCACTCTAATGTTGTTATTGACTCGACATTTGCAGACGTCAATTAATCTCTGACTAAAAGCAGTATTGCATGTGATGGGTGCTACGTGACAGTTGTCCAACAGAAATGTTGTCAAACGCTGTAGGGGAGAAATGTCGTCAAATGGCACTGCGTTGATCTGAGTCGCTGTTGGGGAGAAACCTCACTAAATGCCATGGACTTTTACAGAAGAATATAGATGGGGGATTAGTCGCTAAATGCAATATGACTTATTTGGTTGGAATCTTTTCTACAGAATTAACATCCGCCAACACTCTTGTTTCTGCGATTTCCTTCATTACATTATGACTGTATATACCCTCCACCCGACCCCCACCCCTGTTATGTATAAATATAAATGTAATTCATACATTGTATGTGAAAATTAATATTGCCCATGCATTGTAAGTTATTAAGTTGAAAATATCTTATGAAATCCAAAGTTTTCTGTAAAGCCAAATAATAAATACATGCTGTTTAATTTTAGGAACCAGTAATTTTGTCTGTAATAATAATAGTGGGTGTCTATGCCATACCATGCACTTGTAAAACACAAGGAATAAAACGAGGTTTTAAAGAAAACTTCGATTCCAATTAGCTCTAAAATTCTTATTTTATCGACAACCACCCTATTTAAATTCCTTTTAGATCCAGTAATTCCAGTATGATCCACCACAAAATAATCCTTATCGACGCATATAGGAATAATCGACAATTTTTCGCGACCCCCCTGTTCGCTATCTTCACCTTTTTAGCTCACCTGAGCCGAAGGCGGCTCAAGTCTGAGCTTTGTCCGTTGTTTGTTCGTCGTCGGCGTCGTAAACTTTCACATTTTCAACTTCTTCTCAAAGAACCGCTGGGCCAAATCAACCAACACTGTGGGTACACATCATCTTGGTAGATACACAATTACAAACCAACACAGGGAGCGTAGTTATACCGGTCTTTCGAATCCAAGTGTGGGTATTTGTTTATTATGATAATTAGTAATATATGTATTATAAAATAGGACACAAATTACCATTGTGTGAATCGTCAGTTTCCCCAGCATACATGTGCACTAATCATGTGTGATATTTTCCAAGTTTTTCGGGTCCAATATATAAAATTTATGTGTGTCTTATATAGTTTTAATCTGAGAAGTGAAGTTCACAACGGACACATCATTCCCGGAGTCATTGTAGCCATGTTGCATCGACTGGCCTTAATCAAAGGCACCCACAAATGGAAGTGCATAGAACTGGTGTTTTTTATATCACTTGACTTGGGAATTGTATGTAAGACACTTTTGAATCTAGATAATTTTTTTTGCCGTGTTACATGTTTATGTCGATATTTATTCTACAATTTCGGACTAGGTCTAAGAATATACTTTTAGCTTTCTCTTAGTAGGGTCCAAATTAATGAGTGATTTCATAAAGGCAGAAAAGATCATAGTCATGTGTTTTTTTTAAGGCCAATGGAATGTTTAAATGAGAAATCTCTGCTTCCTATCACCGACTTTTTTAGCAACCATGAACACAATAGTGCGCTTCCGAAATGGGCAGTACACAAGGAGCTGGTGAAAATTTAGTTGATATATGAATATGTATGGTAGATAGCTGGTTTCCTGATATTAATAGTAATAGTGAAGAGGAATTCTAAGTTGTCCAAGATTCTCAACTGAATCCCGCCCGAAGGGGAGGTATGTAACGGAATGGGTGGTCCACGATTGATCCGGAAGTTTCTCTGTTCAACAATCATTAGACCCCCACCATATAACGCGCAGGACTTAGAATACAACAAAGTTTGAATTAGGAACAGATAACTGTTTCTGATTAATTCATTTCTTGTCGATTTTCTGTGTACATTATAAATAATTATCCGTTTACAAAATTACATACGATTTAAACTTCTATCACAAAGATGTGCAAGCGACTGGGCCAGGAGAGAGGAGGACTTGATTCATTTTCAGCACATTACGAACGCATAATTGGATACTAATTATCTAATTATCAGAATTCAGGAGTATGGATTCATCGATCCAGACAATGCTGTTCATATCCTATCGTTTTTATAAGCTCAAATATATACCAAAGAGAATAAGATTATGGTATGCGACAGGCAGGTTTGAACTTGTAGTCCAATTGTGTTTCATATTCCGCACGTATTATGCCAACTTTAGTTTTTATTGAAATAGCTCAAAATCAATCTGTCAACATGAATCTCTCATGTCTATGACGTTCAACCTTTTCTGTTTAGCGGTCCGGTGTTTTTGTTTTTTAAGGACACAATCTGCTACTCAACAATTGCCGTCGTTAAAGTGTTGTTTGTAGAACTTCACATCTAAAATATTGAGATCTAGCGGTATCATCATAAGTTATGACTGACTGTAGTCATATGAGGAAATTGCCCCTAGAGCAAGAGCCGTCCCGTTATGGGCCACCCTGTTCTAAGCGGGAAACTTGGGCAGTCGAGGGTAGGGTAACTTGTGCTCGTTGTACGGGTTACTACATAATCAGTGACTGACACTAGTAGACATGTCTCGTGGGAACACAGCTGGTGTGTCGCGTCACGGTGAATACGTGGAGCAGGTTCATGGAGCAGTGCGGCCCTGCGCACACTGTTCAGGTAAGATGTGAGACATAAATAGTTTGATTGTAATCAGCGAGTCAAGGCACTGTGACGATTTGTGCTAGACCTCAATTTAGAGGCAGATTCAAGCCATGCAGAGCTGTTTGTCTAAAGTTAAAAAAAAATCATTGGTGCATTCCTCACGCGTTAAGACATTCTAATGTGAGCGCTCTAGTGCAGTCAGCAGAAATAGCTCTATAGGTTTAATACTATACGTTTACGGCAGTACATGTATATTTTAACTTGTCTTTTTTTCAACGGAACTGAGTATATTCTATAATTTTCAGATGGTCATTAGGTGACCTGTGGATTTATTACCTTAGTGATTTGCATATGTTGTAAAGCGCAGCTCTTTTATGGGAATCTGGAAATTTTCGCAATCGCCTTCCCGATTATCAACAGGTATATTTTTTATTTGATGAGATGTGCATGCTGATGGGTGATCGTTAGTAGTGTTATTGTTATTAACATGATAGGTAGTTAGCCACTGGCAAATCTTTCGAAGAATGGTTCTCACAGTTAACCTTAAACTATATATTAACCATCTTCCAAAATACTATCGTGATTGAAAATAAAAGTCGCGGAGGGGGACTGGGTAGAGTTCTGGTTCGAAGTCCTGTCTCTCTTTGATTCCTAGGTAGAGATTTGACGCACCGTAATGTGGTTGGGAAGCCAATCTAATTTTCATAGCCAATCACCTCATAAATTTCCGGAAGCATATTACCCGCGCCAAATAGACTGCAATCGCAGGATAGATTAGAGAAAATTTGTTTTTATCTTTGTGTTTTTTAAGAGTGCTTTATTTTTGCACCGGTCTTTAAGTACGGAAGGTGGATACTGTAAAATAGGCAAGTGCAATAACTATTAAGTTACTCAAATTATATTAGCAGGACAGCCTAATCTCTCTTGATCACAAGGTAAAAAAGGAGAGTTCAACTCAAAGATATAGTTGTCTTGGTGGTCGAGAGTTAAGTTTCATTTTCCTCAAGCCTCCTAACATTTAGTTCAAGTCGAAAAATCAATCTGAGTCCCGCCACAAAAGGGTTCAGCGTGACCCGAACCTGTATCACCATAAGGAGGGGAGTAATCCTGGATCAAGATACTGGGCCGCAGCTCTTATAACTCAATGAAATTTGGAACTTCTTTCAGTAAATGTGTCAGCGCTTTAACAGTACCTCGGTTCGAAACAGGATGATAGGTCCCCAAATAGGAGGATAATCTTAAACACGTTCATGATTTCTACATGAGTATTATTTATAAGGGGATGAATTTACTGAGAGTCAAGAGAAATTCATTTTCAAAAAATATCTTAATTTAGCCTAAAGGACATTTAGATAAATCTGCTTCTTACAAACGAAAAGTGCACTTCTCCGACCATGACTGGGGCAGACGAGAGACCTCCCCCAGCTGTTTTTAGGCGGAGTGGGATTTTTACATAACCGCTAGAGATGACTTTACGTAAGAGATTTTCGACGTTTTGGATATTAGACTATTCTTTTTTAGTTTCAAACTAGCTGATGGTGGGCTATTTCTTGAGCAGGTTTAAGATTCAAGAGGAATTTGATTTGATCTAAAATTTTTGGACTGGATTACTAGAGATTGTGAATTTGGTGAACCCATACCGAGGTTTGTTATGATTTCACAATAGAGTTGGGATGTGGAAAGGTCATTATCGTACTTCTATCTGTGATCATCTCAACTAAGGATGAGTATCATAAATAAACTTTTTTTCTCTGCTGGGTGTTGCAAGGTCCACCTTTAAAATGGGTACTGATCACCCTTGTGAGTAAGTTATTCTTGAGGTGATCAGTCGATACGCATCTATTACCCTAAAATTTCCGAAGTGTGCAGTAGAGGAAATACTAAAATGGAGTAACCTATCAATACAATACGATCCTCGAACACACGAGTGAAATTATTTCCCGTATTGAGCGTGTGTTGATTCATAAGATTCCATACACAATATCGTGTGTTTTCAACACTGTTCCATGTCTGATTACGATTACGCATCTAACTAGATACAGATAAGTGACTTTGTTTGAAATTTATCGGAGAACTTGATTCACAAAAGATGCCAAACATACCCACGTCTCACCTCCAAGAAATAAGATAAATAAAAATTTTAACTCGTTTAGATTAGAAACTAACACAAATTTAACTCAATGGTCATACAGATACCTTCTCATTCTTTCCAGGCTAAGTCATTCCTCATATCTGACATAAACTTATTCAAGTCAAATAGTCCAATGCCTGATGTAATTATCGTGTTCACAAGAGTTCACACATAGGCGGCAAGTGAACACCTCCGCTAATCAACAGCTTCGCAGCAATCTTGTACCCATAACGCAGCTCTGAAATTTAGTAAACTTCATAGTTTAATCAATAGATTTTAGAGTGAGCAATAGACGTTTTCTTCCAAGTATCTTGGCCTTTAGACACATTGACCTTCGAAGTTCAAAAAAGGTTAAAGCCTTCTCCTCTCAATGTTAATTGAATACCATTTTTGAAGTAGTTTCGCATATAGATCCTACAGATGTGTAGTTACCCTTGCCAGGTCTATCTTATTAAACGGGAGCATACCATACAACAAACATAGCGAGTCGCTATGCATCTGGTACACTCAAGAGTCAGTTTACACGTCTGATATATTCTACTTATTCTACTACAATAACCATTAGAAGTTCCCGCGAGAGGGTGGATAGGAATTCTAAACCTCTCCAAAACTGTTCATTACATAGTTTTCTCCGCCTAAAACATTAGATAATGAACAATAAATCCGTTTTTAGGTAAGTGCCCACGCTATTATACTTCTCACTATTTACTACAGCACTGAACATACGTAGGTGTTTATGTGCGACGGAAACGC
>CAJDSM010020988.1:0-20730 GCA_903981925.1 Ostrea lurida
TCACTTAAGTTATTTATTATTAAAATACATTTATGTATTATAATGAATAAATGTAATTTTTGATGACATCATTAGTAGGCGTAGCAACCTGTAGTTATAGGAATACTAGGATGTCATTGTATTGTTTACTTACGATGTACTGTGGTTTGTTTGTGTTAAGATATTTTTCTTGTATGTCAGTTTGTGTTTCTTTTGGTGACGGATGTAACATTTTCATTCAGCAAGCTCAATATGTAAGTCCACTTGAGTAATATTTAGATTGTAACTTTCAGCCAATATTAGGAATTAATGCAATTTATGAAGCGTAGTGAATCCTTATAGAATTAAGCTTAATGCAAACTGTAAGTTGAGAATGGAAGTAAGAAATGTGTTTCAGAACTGAAAACGTGAGCCAAAAGTTTAGAAGACATCTTTGACCGCCCAACCCGGTTTCAACTAGTGTCACTTGACGTGATTTTTGTACTGTTACGTCACATATTATTTTACGGTCAAGAAGTCCTTGTGCACTATGATCCGATACATCATCGGGGAAAAGAGGGGGGGGGGGGTGTATCAATATTGCAGATCTTTCTTCCGTCTGTTCTGCCATGCTAGAGGTTTTCATTTCTTGCAAGTTGCAATGGATTTATTAATTGTTATGATTGTTCTTAGTTCATGGTGTTACATGTTTTTTGTATCAATCAGTTTGTTCATGTCTGGTCATATCACTGAAAAACGACAGTGAATTTGTAAACTGTTTCATTGTCTTGGTATTCCAACGGGCCGTTATTATTCTAATTATTTATTTTAGGCTTTTTAATTTCTTATGTATTTAATTACTTTTAGCAATAACACACATTGGCGGATCAGGGCGTGGGGGGGGGGGGGGGGGTCCTTAAAAAAAGCAGAGAGAGATAGAGATTGTAAGTTTATCTGATTAAAAAAAAATGAGAAATCAAATTAACACATGAGCCTTCTAGGGCCAAAAACTTTCTATCAGAAATCAAACAGTTCCTTGTTATGTTAGTTTTCTAAAATGTTAACAAAAAAAAGCAATTGAACTACGTCTGGAAAAATGCGTGGAAGTGGCGTGAACGCATTCCAAGTGTGTGTGTGTCGTGGGGGGGGGGGGAGTGTGGATCGGCGTCCCAACCGGGTCCCATGCAAACACCCACCCCCCCAACCCAGCTTCCCCGCCCTTGGTAACTTCCTCGTCGTCGGCCTCATTTCAGTCACGTCATCACTATTAATGCTTCGGCAGTTTTGTATTTTTTTATGAACCTGTTACCTTAGTAAGACATTTGTTGTCTGTAATTTTCTGAAACTTTATTAGTTATTATCAGAAAAGAGAAGTGATTAATAGCAAAACATCGCTGTACATGTCAGTGCACTGATATCATATAGTTGTTTAAAATTTACGATTGTCAAATAAGTTTCCCAGATTTAAAGATTAGACCCGTGGGATCGGTTTATAATTATGTCTCGGCATTCCGTTGCGTTGTCTTAAGAGGCTACTGAATGAGGTCGATGACGACCGATTAGAGTTATTGATACACTGTTGAAATTTTGGAATATTAATAAATTAGGTACCAGTGAAGCTTTAACAATACTCTATTTCATGCTAGTTTATCTGATTGCTTAGTGGACGCCCATCGATGTAGCACGGCCCTACTTCCGTTGTAAGGCAGAACTGCAAAAAGATGAATTTGCCATTGGTGCAGAGCCCTTCCGAGTTATCAATGGCGAAAACTGTTCGGATGGATGGAAGTAAAAGCATATACTATAGGGCTGACCGTCGATACTTCCGGTGGGGATTAATTAAAACTGAAAAGGATACTTGTAATGGAGCAGGCAGTATTTCTGAATATAATTGTAAATTTTGTGATCCTTTTAGGTGTAAGGGATTATTGGCATCTATGCAGGGCCAAAGATTAATTGTACCCATGGTGGTTGATAATGGAAAATCCCATAGGTGTGGATCGGTGGATACCTATACGGACCTCTTTATATTGATATTACTTTTTTGACTTACTCGTTGTTTTCTGTAAGCCGTGTTTGTTGATGATGTAAATATCCAGTTGTTAATATATCTTACAATTGATATTTCTTTTGACTTACTGTGTTTTCTGTCATAAGCCGTGTGTTATTTAGATGTAAATATCCCAGTGTGGGTGGAGATACGCTATACGGACCTCTTATATATTGTATATTGTCTTTGACTTGACTGTGTTTTCTGTAGAAGCCGTGTTGTTGAGATGTTAAATATTCCCAGGGTGGGTGAACTATACGGACCTCTTATAGCTTGATATTCTTTTGACTTTCTGTGTTTTCTGGAACCGTGGTTGTTGATGATGTAAACCCAGGTATGTACATATATCTTACATGATATTTCTTATTGATTGACTGTGTTTTCTGTAAGCGTGTTGTTGATGTTGTAGTAAATTACTCCCATGTGTGGGGGATACCGATACGAGACCTCATTTATTATTGTTATTTCTGACTTACTAGTGGGTTTGTAAGCACTCACGTGTTGATGATATGTTAGAACTATTGCCCAGGATGTGGTGAGGCGTCATATCAGGATCCACTAAAATGTCACGTCTCGCCACTAGGACCGTATTTCCAGAGCCAGGTTACGTGTTGTACACTGTCCTGTGCATCCTCCTTGTATTGTAAACACTCCCCAGTCTGTGATTTAACTTCCTCTAAAAACGCCTCCTCTTCCTCCTACATATGTAATATTGGATTGTGGGAATATTTTGTTCTGTGGTACACACTAAAAAGAGATAGAACAAAGAATAACTAGAAATATCTGTGGAGTATGAATCTCACAAAGGATACCCCCGCCAGACACAATCTTACTTACTACTTGAGTCACTGAAGCTCTGAACAAAGAAGATATGGCCCGGACACAAATGGCATTTTAAAAACCTTTAACGTTTGACCTTCGAGCATCAAGTCAAGGTATACAGAGATCTTGAATGTAAGCTGCACATGCCAAACTATAAGTCCATGATTAGAGACACTACTATACCATTTGACCTTGACGGTCAAAGAAGTGAAGGTCATATGGTCAAAGGTCATAAATGTAATGCATACCAGTCCTCATTATTGACTACATTCCAGGATTGTAATGAGGTATGCACTACTGTCAAGAGAACAAAGAAGGTACTGCCATAGACACGACTCAAGCACACGGCAGATGACAGACAAAAGTCAGTACATGGCACATTGGTCTCATGGAGGATGTGCATCCCATGTGCCCAAATACAGATGCATATGGCAAGAGAACAAAGAAGAAGAAGGTTATTGGCTTCCGGACACGAAATCTGCACAGCAGACGGACAGACAGGGACATGACAACTGAGTACATGACACATTTCGTCTTTCATTGGTATTGATAACATGTGCCACAGTACAGGATGTCTTATGATCAAAGAACAAAGACAGTTATGGCACCGGGACACGAATTTCAATGTTAAAAAGACTGATAAGTTTGACCTTGAGTGTGAAAAGTCAAGGTCATACATGAGGTCATTGCAATATTACGCGACACATCGCTCATAGTGATTACACCCATGTAGCCAAATTATGTGCCTACTCAAAGAACAAAGAATGTATGGCCCACCGGACACGAAATCGCAACAGACAGAGGACGGACGGACAGCACAGACAGCACGGACGACAGACAGAGTGATTCCTATTCGCCCCCCCCAAACTTGTTTGCGGGGGGTATAACTAGAGTCATCAAAAGCATATCACATCATACCCCAGTTTGATTTAATTTAATACCTCAAAAAGCAACCTCAGTATAATGAAAACCAGAAAGTGTTGAGAATACATGTAAAACATTAAAAAAGCATTTAAAAGCAGACCATATGACGTTATAGATAGATACCCAGCAGTTGCTACACTGCAGAATAATCTCACAGAATATAATTGTTTATATACATGTGTCTCACTGATTTGAAATATTTGAATAAAGTTCAATACCACGGCACACCCGAAGTCAAATGTTTATTAACCATAATCATGATGAACAGATGAGTGTGCGTGGGGCAATGACATGTTAAGTTTGGGATTACTTGTTCAAACTGATTTTAAAGCTGCAATTTATGTTCAACAGATACACAGATTGAGAAATTTTGTTGATTTTAGGATGTAAATCAGCACAGGCTCAAACAAGAGGCCCATGGGCCACATCGCTCACCTGAGTGACTTTGGTCCTGGTTCATCAGTGGTGATTTTAAAAAGAATTCTCATCAACCTTTATTCCTGGGAAAATTTCCACTCCACATTGTTGCCAAAAGGTCAAATCTGGATCTATTATATATCAGTGAGCTTTTAGGTAAATATTGCTTCTTTTGGACACAGGTCCAATGGTTCTTGAGAAGATTTTCCCTTCTAGAGGATCTTGAATGAGTACTTATGGCATATGAAATGAGTTACAAGATTTAATATTTCATGAGTCTTGGCGAGAGAAATACTTAAATCCGGTAACGAATTTCATATGCCATAAGCACAAGCATAAGACTCTATTACACAACTATCATTAGACGCATATTTTGATTTACTTCCTATGTCACAATCCGAAATTTTTCACTTTAATTGTTCTTGAGAAGATTTTTCTATAGATGTGCATGTAAAACTTTGATCCCCTATTGTGGCTCCACCGTACCCCTGGGGTCATGAACTGAACAAACTTGAATTTCCACTATATCAGGGAGTGGTATTTTATTTCTTAGTGATTTTATAATATATTACTTCGAAAAGCTCTAACGTAAACCGTCCCAGAGTCGTCACGCAGGTTCTCGTTTTATCTCGCTTATTTGCCATCTACATAATTGCAAGGCGGTTTGTTTTGAAGCAGAAGTATATAATTTTGTTTTAAAATCTCATACAATCTTTTCATTCTATTTGCCATTGCAAAATATGATAAATGACGACCCCTTGAAAGTGACTACACCATTGACTAGGGCGATGGAAACACAGGTTTTCATAGACCTCAGGGCGAAGAGTATATTCGACGCCATGTGCAATTCATAGCTCCAATGTTTTAGCGTCATCATGAGTGACTAGATTGGAGATCAATTTAGAGTTATCTTTCTTTGATATGGAATTGAATTTACGCCGATATTCAAGTCCAGTTTTCAACTGACGACATCAGGACAGGCTTGTCGACTTTAGGCCGCTGTTATTATTATTTACTATAATTACATCACCCTTAGTATGAATATGCATTGATGTATTTTGTAAAATTTATGACTTTTAACATTATTTATCTCTGTTCTCTTGAAAAAAAAGATAACTAATGATTGTCTGGTGTCTCGTCCGTAACCTTAACCATGTCTCATTTTCAATATTCGTGATGAGTATTATTCATGTCTCTTGCGATTCGATCTAATACAATAAGAGTTCAAACAATGACAATTTAGCGTACTTCTACTTATAAGCCTCTCAATTTTTAATTTTCAAGGTCATAGATCAAAGGTTAAGTCAGATCCCTTGAATTAAAATATCAAGGATTACGGCATAGATATGTACCGCCATGCTGCCTGCCTTTATCTGTTGGTCTGTACTCCAACCCTCCTTCATTCCGTGCTTATATTTCCTTTGGTCTGTCAACTTTTACCCTTTTTCTACTGTTCTTTGGTGTCAGTCTGCAGACCCCTTCCGTATATCATTCGTGTTTCTGAATTCAAAGTGAATTTGTTCTATTCGTAGTCTGTTGTCTGAATTTAAGACATTGTTTTAATTTCAGGCAATGGATCATAATAGACCAAAGAAACTTTGTCAATGGAACACAGACGACATGAGCAAAGCGTATGAGGCCGCTAAACTTGGGCATATGACAATAGCACGAGCAAGCACAACATATGGAGTTCCTCGGACAACACTTTCAGACAGGGTTAAGGGGAAAATAGGGATTGAGGCTAAAATGGGAGCAAATACTGTCCTTAAGCCAGAGGATGAAACTTCCTTAGTCCATTACATTGAGTATATGGCTCAGCGCGGGTTTCCGCTCTCTGTTTCACAAGTTAAGGGATTTGCTTGGTGCATTGCCAAAGAACATCCCAATGAAAGGATATTCAGGGAATCTGGTCCAAGTGAGAAATGGTGGAGAGGCTTTAAAAAGCGCCATCCAGATATAGCCTTGCGTCGACCAGACCAACTGGACAGGGGGCGGGCAGCAATGGGAAATGTCAATGTAATGAAAGATTACTTTCAACTGTTAAAATCAACGCTAGAGGTAAATGATTTAAAGGATAAGCCAGGGCTGCTATTAAAATTGCGATGAGGCTGGCTTAAGTCTGCACAAGTGTTCTGGCAGCGAGTTGTTGTGCCTAGAAGATTTAAAGACCGAGATTTTCGACCACCGGTTCCTCAGGTAAGTTTAGATGGGGTTGGAGCTAATTTTAATGCGAGGTGTGAATTGCTGGAGAGCAGTGGAGAGCTTGTGTATACCGTCCTCGATAACACCGCTGCAATAACACGGTGATTTAATTTCCCTGGGCCTTGTTTACCTGTGTTACCATGATTTCTAACTTCAACGTTGTCATATTAGTCAAGCATATATTGAAAGTAAAATAACTCTATAAATTAAAAAAAAAGGAAGAGTGTTTTGTGTAAAATTAGTCAAAATTCGTTTGATATCTAAATCAAAAGAGTAACAGTTAAGTCTAAATCTAGAAGTTTGTAATATTGAGGACAGGTCCAGTCCTAATCCATTGTAAGCGAAAAGGCTCCTTATGGCGGATAATCTTTCTCTTACCGAATCTTACGCGTGGGTAATTAGCTTGTAATACCGCTGAGACTGTCCAAAGTACAGAAGGATGTTTAAAATTTTCTACCTGATTGTGAACAAGATTTCTAATAACGTATTTACTCGCATAATTACTATGTATTAGGATTATAGATACACGTTCTTGTAATATTGCCAATAACAATTGCGGTCCCTGTTTGTCAATTCAAATTATGTGCTCATTAATTATCTGATCGTCGGCCTATTCCTAATCAAAACACTGTTTATGATTTAATTGGGATGCGTGCCGTGTTTTTGTAGTTGGAAGTTTTGGTGTTTAGCGATTCCGACAATAGATGCGTTACAAAAGGTCCATAATTTCCGAATCAATACTCGTTAGTACATGTACTTTCCTCTTTTCCGTTATTAACTGATGTCGCGGTTCAAAGTATCTGTTTTATTTGATTCCTGATCACAACAATCCATCTTTAATGCATTATAGATTTGCAACTGATTAATTGGTATGTCAATTATGTTGTTCAAGTCTTTATTTCGCGAACAATTAAACATCTTCAAGAATAGGCGGTACTTTCGTCTTCGTTTTAACATCGCTATTTTAATCATTTTTAATTCGTGTAAAACTTTGCATGTAATTTTTATTCAAATCTATATTTTGCAAACAATACATTTGTTTCTATCAATACCTTTTCGGTTATCATGCCTGTGTACTACCTGCAGGCTAAGACATCACAAACGATTAACTCTTCACACCTTCAGCTTCGAGACAACCGGGAGTCAGAACAGGATATGACACGGATTAGGTAGCTAAACGCTCAATCAATTTCTATCCTCCTCCAATATAGAGGTAAATTGCAAAAATGACTGACAGCAGGCTACCTAGACCAGTGTAAATTTGAGGGAGGTGGGCTTATTTTCTTTCCCCCAAGCATGCACACTCTATCAATATTGCAACGAGTGAACATATTTCTGTACATTGTTGCGTGAATGCGGCAGGAAATGCATTGCCACCCATGATCATATACAGTGGAGGATATCCCGGAGGCCCGTATCATAAAAATGGACCTGTCAACGCAGCTTATGCCACCACTGACAGCGGTTTTATGGACAGGGATACTTACTTTCAATGGTTTCAAAAGGTGTTTCTCCAATATTGTGTCAAAGATCGACCAGTCCTACTTTTGCAGGATGGGGCGGTATCGCACATAAGTCCAATGCTCATTGAATGTGCAATTGAGAACAACGTTATTTTGCTTTGTCTTCCCTCCAAAACTACTCATATTTTGCAGCCGTTAGACGTAGCAGTCTACAAAACCATGAAAACAGAAACTGCTAAACAAATCAGTCATGCCAAGATGCTGAAAACAAATTTTTGGGTATCAAAGAAAAATGTAAGTTCTATCTTTAGAACAATATTTGAGAGAAGTTTCACCATGGCATGTATCACACAGGGGTTCCACAAATGTGGCATTTATCCATTCAACCCGAATGCTATCGACAAAACTCTACTTCTTAGATGCTGTAAGGATGCGACAGTTAATCCAGAAGATCTAGATTTGTCTTCTCACGAACCCACCAATGAAACAGAAACGGAGCAAGAAGACGATGCACTCATCGCTGGGGCCTTTATGACATCCTTACAACCTGCCGATGACACAGAAGGAACAACAATAATGGAACTCAATGTTGGGCCTGATGGTATTCTCACGCCTGTTGTTGATTCAACCAACACTGTGTCCAAATGTCCACCAGCACTTGCACTGAAAGCTATAGAATCCGCGCTGACTCCGAAAAAGAAACGATCTTACGAGGAAGCGTTTACAACAGACTCTTGCAGTAACATATTTATTTAAAGACGATGTAGTTTATCAAACATGGAAGCAGTTGAGGAAATCGGTCAATGCAGATGTCAATGGAACTGAGTCTCAAACTTTGTCCCAGCCATCTACCAGTACACAAAGTTGTGGTCCGTCCATCTCTGAACCTACCGAACCGTCATCACATCCTTTGGTCCGCGCAGGACTTATCCCGGACGATCTAGTATCTGTTCTTGTAGTGCCTGAAACCAAAGAAAGTACTGGAAGAACAAAGCGCAAGAAAAGTGACGGAAAGGCTAGAATCTTGTCAACTCAAGAAGTGCAGGACGAATTAATGATGAAGGAAACAAAGAAAAAAGAGGAAAGCGAAAATAAAATCAAGCGAAAAGAAATCCGGGAACAAAAGAAGGCTGAAAAGTTAATTGAAGACAACAAGAGGAAAATCGCACAAGCACTGAAAAAAAAGACAAAGAGAAATAAAGCAGATACAAACTTTGATATCAAAAAATGAAAATAAAATGAGAAAGTTGAAGTCAAAAACACATGAAATAGTATGCTTAATTTGCAAGCATTGGGTGGTCGAGTCGGATGTCCCTTTCATGTGCTGCTCTTGCTGTCGCGATTTTCATGCAAACTGTCTACCAACACATTTTTCGGTCACGCTTGCCCATGTTGCTACTAGCACTTACACAAAGTTTGCTGTACAAACATTTTCTGACATTGTTAGTTGTATTTTGTTGTTTCTTTTCCAGAGATATGAAGCAAGTTATCGTTCGTCCTGTTGTTGCTTGTGGCATGCATCACTATGGCAGAAGTGGACTCCTGTTGGTGCTGTCTATCGGGTTGGAATCAGAACCACTTAATCCATATGACATGACAAAAATGCTGTTGCCATATTTGATGGTCCACGCAAGGTCGGGAATTTAATGCGGGATAGTGCAGCTGTAGTTGCAACAGTCATGAGATTAAATCTGGCAAAATCGGGAAGAACATCTATAACCAGTGGATGAAAGTGGCGTAAAAAAACGACGTATAGGACCCCAACAATTGTGCCACAGGTATTTTCAAATTGACGCAAGCTCGGAGACAGAGGTCCGAAATGAACTCAAAATGCATGCGCGTGTTTCAGTTACAATTAATTGACTTTTGCTAATCATTTGAGAGCATTTTTCCATAATGATTAAATGTTTGAACTCTTAACGTTAAATGTTAATCAATTTGAAAATTTGAATTAAATTTTGTTTCTGTATTGGTAGTTTTTTTTATAAGTCAAATGATGACTTTAGGACAGGTAAAATCGTTTGTCGACTTTGAGAAGGGTGGTATGGCGACCCTTGGACGGTACCGTCTCAATGTCGACACACCGACCCTTCTCCTATTTGATCGTTAATATACCAACTCTATAATGCAAGAGGGGTTTCTAAACCATCATATTAGACTTCCTCGGTATTTTTGCTAACTGTCTATGCAAAATATAACCGACCTTAAGTCGTCAGTTTGCAGAAATAGAGCTTCAAATACACACCCGTGACGACTTAGGGACGGTTTACGTTACATTCATATTAGATATTATAATACCTGTTCTGTTTTCAGGGTCTCCAGTAAAAGCTTGGCTTGTGGACAAGATTGACAGTAAGACCAACCATGTAGAAGAAGAAATGGTCTCAAGTGATCATACTCTGCTGATGCTAGAAGCTGTCCTAGTTCCTCAAATAGTCCATGGTTTATCAAAATAACTGCTGTTCTCTAATAAAATAATAATGGTTTGTAAAAAACATATAAATGATACAATACACCTGGAATTTTCATCAGAATACGACAACTACTGTGCAGCTTCTTCCAAACACAATCAAATTCTTCCCAAATCGTAAAATGCTTGGCCAATGGGTCACATCACTCATAAACATATTTTCAGTTAAATTCTCTGTTAATATTGTTAACCCTATCTGCATTAAGAGTCTCAGTTGACTTTGCAATACAACAATACATAAGGTGATTGCTCATTGACAAACTGTACATACATGCATACATTGTTTGAGGAGCAATTCTTTTAAAAAATTTCCTTTATAATCTACTGAAAAAAAATGTCAACCCCTCGCTTTGGTTCCGCCCTGGTCCCAACCATGGATCATAGTTTGAATGAATTTTGAGTCTACACTATATGTGAATACTTGCATATGAATATGACAAAATTGAAACATTGTGGGTCTTGAAAAGGGTTTCAAAGAATTTTCCTGTAAGCATGTACTCATATGTAAAACTTAAAAGCCCTGCCCTGACCTCAGAGGTCATGGTTTGAATAACTTACAAATTTGACTAAGTAATAATGCTTCTGACTAGTTGTACCCTTGTAGTTCCCATTCAAAAGGAAGATTTAAATAAAATTTCAAATACACTGAACAAACTTCACAAGAAGCTTTCATGCAACTTTTGGTTTTTCTGGTTCAATAGATCACTTACTTTGACCCACTCATGTAGGTTGAAACAAGTTAATGTCTCTTTTACTCAAGGATATCTTTTGTCAAGATTCTGACATTGGTTAAAATTGGTCCCATGCATATTGAGAATTCAGATTGTAAGAAAATCAAACTTCAAGACAGTAGACAGGTAAAACTTTGAACAGAAAAGCTTATTCAAGGTTTCAACTCAGGTGAGCTAGTATTACCACAGCTAAGTGAAGGAAATGCTCTTTGTTGTTGTGACACAGCAAAAACATCCGATGCATTCTTCCTTTTACATCCTGTTCTTTTGAAATTTTCACCATGACCTTCATTTCTTCTTTGACATCATCATCTCGAACATTAGCAGGAAAAACACTGGTCTTCACGTAAATTTCCTGCTCTAGCTTTAGAAACTCTTGTACCAAATAATCATTGTGTCCCCCAATTAGACCTGACAAAATGGATTTTCTTTTCAATTTTGGTATCTCTCCACCTGATAGTTCCAAAAATCTACCAAAGATCTCCCTAATTTCTGAGTAATTTTCATAAGGATGAGGATTGAACAATGAAATGATCTGATACAGAGTTTGCAGATGATTTTCCAGAGATAATACTGTGTATTCCACTCCACTTTCTGCTTCACTTCCTTCTGTGTCAAGAACAGGGTGAACCGGTTTGGAGATTTTGTCCAGAATACTGCTGATGGCTTTAATGTATAGCAGCTGTAGAACTTTGTTGTTCTTCTTGTATTGCTCATGGTGTGACTTTGCATGTAGAGACTGTATAAATCTGCTTCCTATGACGGGATTCCGTTGCAGAATGGACATCAGCGTCTGTAGAAGCTGCGTGGTCAGTACACGAGGGGTACGCCCCTGACCACTACCCGAACACTCAAGCTGCAGGACATTCTGGTGATACTGATACAATTCCTACAAAAGGACAATTTATATGAATACATTTACTTGAAAAATACAAAAAAATGTATGTAATTGTGTACAAAAATATCTTACACAGCAACTTTTGTGTTGCATTCATGTGAATTTCATGCACATACCTTGAGTATTGTTGAAGGTATAAATTCACACGTGTCATACAACATCAGGGAAAACTCTACATCTTTCTGCAGCAGTTCATAATCTCTTTCCTTAAATAGAATAACAATATACAGTTATTCCATGGGTATTTGGGTAACAGTCCAAATTATTGTCCCAAGGTATCAGGGATGACCAAGAGAACTGTTGCCTGAGGCACAATAGTATGGACTGTTACCCAAATATCCACGGAATAACTGTTTTATTACCTAATTTGTTATAAACAAGTCAAATGCATATTTTCTATAAAATAAATACATAAAAATACCAAAGACTAAATTATGAACCATTAATCCTTTAATTATTTCAACAATAAAAATTACACAAACTCTATGTTCATCTTTCTGCAGCAGTTCATAATCTGTTATTCCATGGTGTTCAAATCTTTGATACCGTGTTTACTTTGGCTAAGCATTTTACTTGCACGTCAAATTACGTGTTGTCTGCGTCACAATGGGATATTATTGCGCATTTATGTTGCGCATGTAACAGTTCTTTATACGGAAAAGTTCAGTCAAACTGTTACACCTTGAACGTAAATACCAAAACCTCCCAGAAAACAGTCAAAAATGTCAAATTACTAACAATTAAATAGACAATTAGGTAATAATACCACCTTTTATGTATCAAAACATGTACATCAGGTTTAACTATGGCCTAAATGATAATTGAACTGGTCTGAAAGTCTATCAAAAATTTGTTACAAAGTTTATATTACCACACAACAATAATGACATGAACAAAAATTAATTCAACAATATGAAAATTACAACCACAGGTTTCAGTATGTATTTTTTTCTCAATCATATTTACTGGTATTGTAGATTTAGAGAGTTATAATACATGTAATGTAGTAGCCATTTTGTTTTCCTCTGAGTTAATCATAGCAAGAAAAGCTATTGGTTCCTCTCAGGCACCGTGGTCTCGCTGTTCTTCAGTCACATGATTTTAACAAGATCTTTACTTCCTTGAAACATTTTGACTCTCTTTTATAACCCCGCTCTATCACCACCAGGTCATGAGTTATATAGCCACACTTGAATCCACACGATACATTGGATACTTCATTGTTAATATTCCTGACTTGGTCTTATTGTTTTGAAGATGTGTGTAACCCTTCCCCCTCCCCTAAATTCATGTCTCATGTGATTTGATTCCTGATAACCCCAAGGTCCATAATTTGAAGAAAAGGCCAGGGGCCTTATCAGTCACCTGAGTATTAGTTAAAAGTATCACTAGTCCCAAGGCTACAAGTCATTTTTCTGTTATTCAGAAATTGGTTCTGGAGAAGTTCAAAATGTGTGAAGTTTATAGACAAACGGACATACACAGTACACACGCCCTACAACAAGTGATCAGAAAAGCTCATGTGAGCTAAAACCAGATGACTGCATAGCAATATTACTTCTGTTACACTCCGTAGTGTCTTGTATTTCATCAAACAAAGCCATGACAGGTGTAGTGATGACCCAAGTTCTGTGCCAGATTCACTAAAATAAAAAAAAAAGCACAGTAAATGTACATGTATTAAATCTTGTACTAAAATGGTATTGGTGATTTCAAGTGCAACTAGTGCTAGCAAAGTAAGCAAACTGGTTATTTCAAGTGCAACTAGGGACCATTTAATATACACATTTAGAAACTGGTGTTGTTTCACTGAATCATTCACATACAAATTACATACAGTAAAATCCTTCACTTATTGAGGAGTCAAAGCATTATCCAGTCAAAATCAATCTAATGTGCATGCACTTCCTCAATCCTGGTCATTAACTTTCACCATGCTTGCATGTCCATCCAATGTCTCAGTAAACATACATGCACATTATTCAATGCAAATTCATGGAGAAAAAAGAAATTTATAAAGTTTTAATTAATTAAATATCCAATAGAAATTAAGCATGTGTGACATTCTAGAAGTACTGTAAAGGGGGAAATATTCGCGTGGGTTTTATTTTCGCTATATTCGCGATTATATCAACTACCGCGAAATTAAAACCACCGCGAAGTGCTGTTCAGTGTGTTTAGGTATGTGATTCTAGCTTATAATAATTATCTACTTTCCGCAAAATTTAAACCATCGCGAAATGCTTAAAGTTAAAAATCGCGAAATTTTAGCCCCGCAAAATTAAAGCCCTTTACAGTATATCATCCAATCAAAAATCAATACACATGCACGCCTGTATGCAATAAATTTAATATGGCTTTTATTCTGACTCTTCCCTGTATGTCATACATGTAATTCAAAAGCAGGGGTAAGAGTCAGAAGAATCTCAGATTACAGAGGACCATATTGGCCATAAATGTAAGGGCGGACCTGATTATATTGACAGAAGAAGGAGAAAAGAAATAGAAGGAAAAAGACAAAAGAAGGGAAAAGAGGACAAGTCGCATAGTATATCGGTTGTCGAGCATCGTGATGTTAATATTTTTTTATGTTGTTGACGTTGATACATGTAATATAGAGTGATTAAAGGTATCTTATTACCAATGGAAGCAATATATCTCCTACACTTACAGTACATGTAGTTACAGCAATGATTTTGATATATAAATGTTAATTATTATGATTTAAGGATGTTATAGGCTGCTCAGCTTTTGATAACAACTGCGCAGGACGGTATCACTAAGTATTTACTGGTTCAATACTGACCTCATCGGTGCAAACATATATTACACATTTACAATTGAACCCTGTCCAGTTGCAAAATTTTGTGTCATTTCAGATTTTGAAAGGATTTGGCAGGAAGTATATTTTGTGGCGGAAGGATTGATTAATCACTAAGCATGATATTTCATCGATTTTACCTTTTATTTCCCTATTCATATACATGTGTTACAGTTTTAAAATTAATGATACAAGTAGATGAGATCGCGAGACTTGGAACTAGTTCAAATATTGTTATTTATTAATTTTGTTGAGGTATTTTCTAAACAGAATACAATATTCTTAAAAAGTCCGATTCAATTTACTCAAATTTTGTGCAAAAAAATTCAGTATTTGGCCAATATTTTAAAAATTTGACCAAAATCCTCTACTTTTCTAAAAGTGCCATTTTTAATTTGGAGACAAGACTCTGAATATTACGTGAATTTTAAGAAATTGACATCACTCCTAAAATGTATTTTTTAACTCTGAAATTCGAATATCATGAGTTTTTCCGTATATCAAGTGCAGAAAGGGTCATTATTTATGTCCTTACAAGTATTAAATCTTTTTTTTTATATCTGTATTGTAAGAAGACATTATTATGAATCTATTTCATGTAATGATTGATTAGTATTCCTTATGTTTTGTTTACATCAACAGACGAATGGAGTTTAAATGAATAAATCTTGAGTAAATTTTAAGTGCAAAACGTGCCATGTTAAAAACAGCCTCAACAGTAGCTCAAAACGAGTATGAAAACCAAATTTTTTCTTTTTATTCCGTTTTCTCTTTCAATGTAGAAATAACATACACTTCCCAAAAAATTGACATCACTTCAAACCTCACCCTAGAACCTCTTTAAAATAATCCCAAGTAGACAGATAACTCATCAATTTGAAAGTCAAATTTCACATTTAAAAATATTGATAAATTGTTTATTTCTTTAAATGTTGTGATATGATTTTATCAAATTTAGATTTGCAAACGTAAAAAAGGTTCACATGATTTTATTCGATGAATGTAAAAGAAAGTATGAGGCTACTGGAAGTGGCGTTCGTTGTTCATGGCTCCAGTTTTTGGATGTAAAAAGTGTTCTCGAAACCAAATATTCTGATTTATCAGCATTGATGAGGATTATTTTATAGGTGGATCGATCGATAGCATAGAAAGTGAATTTACTGAACCAGGAAGCATTTCGAGGTGGGTGGCAATAAAAACATAATTCGAGAGCTAATTGAAACGATGTTTTGAGGGAAAATCCATTTCATTCCTTATGTTTTTTAATAGGGGGTGGTATATAGCTAGACCCTTAGTATCATTATTCAGGGTTCTCAATAACGCAAGAATCTGCGTAATATACACAGCAAATTGATCTGGGATGTAACAGTGTTTAAATTGGTGCATCCGCGGACTCATCCCGGATAGTGAGGAAATTCAAGAATTTGATGTCGGGATCAATCTGCTTATACTGAACCATAACTTCCAGTCGAAAAGCAAAAGTGAAACACCAATTTCATTACCAAGAAACTCTTAAAATTATTAAGTACGCGTGAAACAAAAGTGAAACATGGATTTTCATTAACCAAGAAACTCTTAAGTTATTCATTCTTTTAGTACGGTTGGACATATGCTTTATATGAGGCAGGGTTCGACACTCGTCAGAATTTTGACTCGCCATTCGGGCAACCGAAATACTGATCTTAGGTTGCCCGAACGGATTTCAGGTTGCCCAAACAAAAATATGAAACAAACAGAACTTCAAATGTATTATTTCTAAATCTATTGCACTTCTTTTTCAGTTTCAAATAGAAAATGTATTTTAATTCTTTTCACATTATTTCCATTTGTATTCTTATTTCTAACAAATAGAAATTATTCTGACAATCCAAACTCATCACCAGGTCGTCATTTGGGCGAGCTGTGTTAACAAACACGTCGTCAGAATTCACATCTGGGTGGAAATGGCGAGGTGACGAGTGCAAATGTTGAACCCAGATGAGGTACTAGAATATTACTATAGGTAAAAAGTGATTTATCTATTTCTTGCTATGATAAATTTGGACAAAGTAACACTTTGGGCAGCCATCGTAGCTTTGTATTTTCACATGTACATTTTTTTTATAATTCATTTATTACAATAAAATCATTTTTTGTTTCAAAAATCATTGTTTTGATGTGAGTGTACTACAGTTGTGTATTGGGACTCTGCCTTATTGTTCTGGGGCTCATCAAATTTAGCTGGGACACAACCTTTCTAAAAATCTTGAGTCCCAGGACTCAAGTTTTAAAAATCCTAGTGTCAGAGAACCCTGATTATTACAGATCAAATTACCGGTTCCGGTGCACTAAATTAATGTACACTTAAACATTGCATCCCAAAATGTATGTGATTAAAGACCCAATTTTAAGCCACTTCCCTGAAAATTTACCTGGACGAGATAAAAAACATACCGCACGTCAATGATGAATCATACAAGAGAAAATAGTTCAGGCTTTGATTGACAGATGTGGCCAAGTGCGTCCACTGAGTATCCAAGTTCGGAATGTTTTGATAGCAATTAACTACGCAGGTATCAACCCCTTTCCATTCTACATGCAAATGCACAGTATGATTTTTCCGTCTTATTTTGAGGTCGCAAATACATTATCTGAATTAAATATTTGAAAACTATCACGGGTACTCAATCTTTTCGAAAAGAAATTAGCAGCCGATTCCAGCTTGTTATTGCTTATTATGATTGAAACATATATAGTCCTGAAAGTACAAAAAATTCATGTAGTTCTACATGTAATTCTAACTGTAACAAACCCCAGTTCCGCCATCTTCCAGCCATCAATAGAATTCCCAAATTGTCTCCGTCAGACATGCAATCTCGCAGGGAACACTTACAGTCTTGGTAGCCCGGTAAAACACAAACAGCATCCCGCAAAGGACAGTCTTTTTCAGAAAAATGTTCACGAAGAAATTGAACAATGTTTAGCCTGAACTGATGAAAGCTAGATACCTTAGCAGAAAATTTAAGACCCATACAAATTAACATACATGTAAGGACAATGCGATTCGCTACAGTGTAAAATGAGAATTAATGCCTAACTGCGATTCATCAGATCAGGGAATGATTACCAAATTCCGATGGACAGTCTTACATGGAACATGGCAGTGATTGTATAAAAACTAAACCTTAGGATATAAAAAAGACTGTACTCTGTAAACTTTCAGATTTGGCGGAGATTCCAGTACCGTGAGCTAACGTCCTCAAACTAGTCAAACGTAAAATCAATGAAGTAAGTACCTAATATTTTCAGATTAAATTCATCATTTGAAAATCTTATTTCATTTACTATTATTCCCAAACAATGGAACGGTAGATTTCTAACACATTTCATTTCCTGTGTATTTCTATGTGTATAGCAATTAACACCTGGGTAGGCCTTGGTCACTCCAGATAAATAGCACATCTGTTTCGATTAGATTTCGCGTACCTCATTAATAACCGACCGGTCGCAAAATGAATCTTTAAGCATGTACTATGAAAACTTGGGGGCCAGTAAATTTCACTAGGGGCCATTGCATTCAGGCAGTCCACTGGTCCTACTGGCCAGCAAGTTTTGGAAATTTTCGTGAAGACTGTGTCCATAATTTTTATTACATGTACAGTACACAGGTACATGTGTCGCATTCCTTATATATTCATAAAAGTATGGGGAAAAGTACCTGTGACTGAATGGAAACTGAACGACATCATGTAAGATTTCTTTTAAGTTAACATCAATACACATCCCTTCAGAATGTAACTGATCGACACAAGCCTGCGACAACTCCCACTCGCCTCTTTGCAGATGATAACAAAAATATTTGAAGAGATTTCGGATCGAATGGACTCTCTCCTCACCAATTCTGAATAAACAGGAAGCACTAACATTTTCATCACTTTCCATATCAAATAAGAATGTCTTTGTCAAAATATAATTCACATTTGCAGTAGAAAAAGCCTAAGATTGTCAACAAAACGACTGGAAGTCGCCATTTTGTAAGTCACATGAGAAGTCGACCTTTGAACCAAATAGCCAATAAGACTTCGTTTTACAGAAAGTATTGTCCAATGACAAGTAAGGTTTCATAATGCGGTAATTTTGAAGCAGGCCTCGGTAACTCATGAAAACAAAAGATCGAGAGCACGTTTTGGGTAATCAAATTTGTTTTAGGAAAACTTTAATTGCACAAAACTTCTCTCTTCGTAAAATGTAAAAAAGAAAAAAAACTATGCCCTAAAATCACTCCTCAAAAATTTGAATGATTTTCATGTCTGTTCATGTTCCAATGTTTACGTTTTGTACACAAGTCTGAACAGCACTTTCATTTTGTGTGTTCATGTTTCAACATTGACTGCCCTGGTTATAACTTATACCGAGATAGAGGATATATTCTGAAGGTGGTCTCCCTATTAATGATGGGGACTGGATCTCAGATAGTGCACGAGGCAGGGACTTCTATACCTCCCAAGTCTGTTGTACAGTCAATTCAGGCAGAGAAAGACAATGAACGTAATGACATGGAAGACAAGCAGCTGGATCCATGTCCTTTGGATTCTCATGTTTCCACTCATTCTGTTGGTCTTTCAATGTCAGCCAGAAAGTAAGAAATAATGATCAGGGCATGCAGTATATTCATTACAACTTATCATTTACATGGTAGTTCAGTGACAAATGTCAATGATAAAGATTTAATTCAGTCAGATGCTTGATAAATGATAATAATAGTAAAATTTTAACAAATATACAACAGATAACAGTAACTCCAAGTTCGCGAAAGTAAAACGGTCGCATATGCGAAACATAGAAAATTGAATTTTGCGACTAAGAGAATTAAAATCAAGTTCGCATTTTTTCGCGAGTGGAGAAAATTCGGGCCCCGGAACTCCATAAATAAATAATCGGGATCGAAAGTTTGAAATAAATATTTTAATCAAAGATGGCGGACCACAATGATTATCGATAGGCTGTTAATGTGTTAACTTCCCACTCTAGGATCATCTTTATACTCATGGATCACCATACTATTACCTGGAAAAAAGATGTAAAATTTAGGTCTATAATCTCGGAGCTATATGGCCTGTGAGCACGGAGGGATCATTATCCGTACCACACGTAATCGTGGCGCCAGGACATCGGGCCTTGTTTTTGTTATCTTATTCGAAAGTACCACCCCATTTTAAGGTCATTCCCTTAGAACGACGAAGCAAGTGTACTGAAGATTGAATATTCTAACTTGTATACTTACGATTATTAAAATAATGAGGTCCTGCATATTCGGATTTTTAAATAGTCGGGGAAAGCTAGATTTAAAGCCCCAGCATAGAACTAGTGTAACTGGGATGGATTGACCTAATCCAGCGGGTTTTACAGCACATTACTTTCCAATTAAATGATATAACATAATACAGAATATCTGATGTTGCTTTTTTACTGAAAATCGTTGTAAGTCCTAAGTTATGACTACCACAAAGATCTTTTACTTTGGACCGAGTAGAAATTTTTGTAAAGTGGCGACTAGAAATTTTAAAAAATGGCGGACCAAGAAATATTTTAGGTCGCCATTTTAGCGACTGAACAGGCAGAAGCGACTCCTGGAGCACTGGAAGATACACAGGAGGCATAATCATGTTATTAGCATCGCGAATTAAATATTTCGGTTATTCGCGTAATTTGGGTTTGTTTCCCCCACCACACCCAACAAAGTTTGTTCAACTTGTACTTCTTTCAAGTGTAACATTTTATAAGAAGTTTTTGAACAGTTTGCATATTCCTATAGTAATTCAACAGAATAAATCAAAATCAAAGAGAAAGTAACTCTTACTAAAGGAAAATAACTCTTCCACGATGCTATTAACATGATTATGCCACTACAGAAATAAGAATTCCGTTATTTTGTTTCTCTTTGAGTGATGTAATTTTTCATGTTACAGGGGCTGACAAATAGATTTTTAGAGCA
>CAJDSM010020992.1:10672-29624 GCA_903981925.1 Ostrea lurida
TATTTCATATTTTTACCTTAACATTGACTCTAATGGCAGACTGACAACTACATTATGATATAAGCGTGATGACTTTAACTTTGCAGTCGTCAACTTTCCCTTTCTAGAGTAATAATATCCACTATCACCTGTTTCTCCAGTTGAGTTGATTCGAACGCAAGAGCATGCTAGCCTATTGCGTATGAGGACTTTTTAAAGCGAGGCCAACTACTAACAAAAAGTTGATTGTTGCATGGTTATAACGGAATATCATATTTCGCAAATTATACGGTCCCTATAATGACCTTGTTTGCGATCACTAAGTCATATGTTGACTGATTTGTTTCATACCCTTGTTAGACTGTCATTTTCAACTAGATTTGACAACGGTAATCCCGTTTACTTTATTTCGACTAGGGGCTCAACGCGGGTGTGTGACCGGTCAGCAGATTATGGTTACTCCTCCATGGCACCTGATCCTCTTTGCTTTGGTCGGAAGTCCGTGTTGCCCTACACTTGTTTTGATGTTTTAGTATGTTTTTGGGACTATGATTACGTACTTCACCAATTTATATCATATTGTGGGTGAGATGGTGGGAAGACGTCCGGGCGCTGGTTCGGACACTAACATAGGATAGTATGTGTAAAACCAGGAGTCTCCATATCAGTTTCCTGATAGTTTTGTTAGGACCTTTTAAACCATAATCTATTCTTTTTCAATCAATTTCTGAGGAAAAGGTATCATAGTAAACTTTTTCACGGTGTTTCCTCTTCCCTGTTTTTAGAAGAAAGAAGTTTAAGGAATTCAAAATCAATAATTTGTGTAACGAATGTCTTCCAATATCATATATGTGCACACATCTTGTGCATGGGGAAAAGTGTTGTATGAATGTCGTTGATATAAATGTATATAACCTATATTGATTATGTTTTTTTAAATTGTATCAACGGATTACTCAGAAATCAAACTTATGCAAACACATGGCTGCACGTGCTCTGGATAGGTTTGAAACTGATTGGTTAATATTGAAATGACAACACCCTACTTTTTTAGCTAATGATTTTGGCAAAATTACGTAATTGATCATGTTGGTATAAAATCGTCTGACATAGTATGGCGACATATTTCTGCCCCCTACATGCAAGTAAAGAATGTCAACATGCAAGAAAAGCATATCAGCATGCAATATAATGTGTCTACGTACAAGATACTTATTTGGCATGCATATTACCAAATATTTAGAGAATCTGATTTTCTTACTAATGCCAGTATCTAAAAGTGCACATGCACATACTTATGTGGATATGCGACTATCACTTTATTTAGGTCAACATGTAGAGATATTACATATATCATCTTCACAAGTCAAGGGTATTATTGATTCGTTACTCGCCACTATTAACAAACCTTCATTGTGGAGATGTACAATGTACGCAGATATGCAATTTCATTATGTCACTTGCAAGATGACTGTATGGCTACTTGACATAGATTATATCTTGCATGTTGTCATACACAATGGTGTTTTTATACAAAATTTATACATGTACGTACATTTCCACAGCTGTATATTGCATTCATGAAGAAATTGCTTCAAATTACAATTGGTAAAGAGTAAATAAATAGTCCTCTCAAAATTGCGAATTATCGTTAAGGATTACCACCAGAAAAAACTACTATATACAATTGTAGTTGCATGTATTGCATATAGATCTCCTTGGAGGTTAATCTGGCTGTATGGCAGAGAATCTAAGCTTCGGTTACGGGAAATACTTACCACATGCCCCGGGTGGGGACTACTATTACCGAGCATTTTGAGGGCGTGGTTTGGGGAAAGACGACTGTATAAAACCCATGGAAAGATCAAACCAAGTTCTTATTAATTAAATATTTCCAAGATGCATGTTTTCTTAATGAAAAAATCATCCATTCATTTCTTGGTAACCTTAAGTGTTTTGCAATTGTGAAGTGTTTTTCCCTTGTTTGCATATTTCTCTTGGAAGGTATTTTTCTTCATAATTGATCATCTCTTTCATACATAGAAATCCTTTTTATCATTCCCGTGATGGTCGGTTAAATCTGTAGGCGATCCAGTATCATTGTTTCCCACAATTAATTCCACAATTTTTCTGTGATGCATTTACACACCTGGAAAATTAATTACATTTCTTTTCGATGTGCTGATAAACGCTGTCAAATTCGATCCAAAAGATGTGTCAAGGATTACTTTTTGACACAGTTACTAATCAAAGGAAAAATGAAAGATGAGGAAATTTGACCATTAATTATAATTTTGAAATTTATTGTTAACTGCATGTTGAAGATGAACATAACAACAAAAGTGTCATTAACTGATTTATTTATGTACTTATTGTTGTTGTTGTTGTTAAAAGCATTTATTTTAATTTTCAAACGACAGAAGTATCAACAAGGACACGCCACGGAACGTTCGATATATTTCCAACACCCCCTTCTTCGCTAGTTCGCTGTACCGCATTCTCTACACATTTCCTCAAAAAATACTCCACTTTAAAGAAACAAAGTTCAGCTCAAAATTATAATATCGGTTCAAAATGTAAGCTTCCTTGTTGGAAAATCGTTTGGTGTTAATGTCACGAATCGTAAAACCATGGACAATTGACTTCATAAACATGTATATGTAATTGAAAATTTGATGATGTTCTCGACTGGAAAAACACAAGAGGTGGAGACTTTTTTTTTTCTTGAATGTCCTACAATATTACATTATATGTATATACCTGTAAATTTCCTCCACTGCGGTCTAAAAAGCACATATTAACAGAATTTAATAAATAAAGGAACAGTCTTATAGAATTTTATAATACAACTAATTAATATTGAAAAAGAAAAGTAATTTTGGTTCACAATCCCTGATGGTACTACCTAGCCCCACAACCATCTTAAGCCAACATTTGCATTTATATCTTAAAGATTCTAAGCACATATGTGTAAAAACATTGGTGCTTTCAGAAATTTAAAACTTATACAGAAAATCAGTTGTTTAAATTGATTTTTTCTTCTAAAGTATATTCATATTACAATTTAGACTTTAGTCTATTCTTAGTTTATGGTCTTGAGATCTGGAGGTAATCGTAAATCTTTTCCCTTTATGTTCAAGTCAAGCAGATCATGAAGATGAAAATCAAAGCATCAAATTGAACTTTCTCAGAATTTTTGTTTTTAGCAAAATAGATGGTTTGAACGTGTGTTAATAATATACATGTAACACAAACACAAGATGTAGGGTTTTACAGACTATTATAGTTCCACGGGTGTGTTTAATTAACCAAAAACTATCAGACGTTCAAAGCCTGAGGTTAAATATCAAGTTACATAGAAAATATAAATCGATTTGCTCCACCCTTTTCGGGGTGTTGTTCTTTTGGCACGTGAACCTTGTACCCTGTCATGTGTGATAACCTTTTTGGACACAGCGCTCTTAAACACACCGAGAGGTGTCCAAAAGCTGGAAACCCAGCCCTTACACTGAAACTTTCTGGAAAGTTTCAGGAACGAACAACGGCCCTGTTCTTAGAACCTTAACTCTATAGTATTTATTTTCATAACAAAGAGAGTATTTTGGTTTTCTTCACATTTAAAAGTTCGCAGTCCAAACCTCTGAGAAAACACCCTGCATATTTTAAAACAATCTAGACTGCCAAAAATAACATGATAAATATCCTTTTGTATAACTTTTCATTGGTCAGGGTGGTTTAAAGAAAATTTTAAAAATAACATCGTCTAAAGTAGAGCTCCATGTCTGTTAAAAAATACATATTTAACACCCCCCCAAAAAAAACCCCCAAAAAACAGAAAAAAAAAAACAAACCAAAAAACAAAAAAACAAAAAAAACAAACAAACAAAACAAACCAAAAACCTTGTAAATCAATGAGCCAGGGAATTTAATGTTTTACAGCATCGTGTACTAAACTTGTAAGCATTACTCATAAAGTGGGTTTTCCGAGACAAAATATTTCAATTACTACACAATTATTGGATTATAAGAATAATTTCGTTTGTGACGTGGCTATATTTCTTTCTAAAAGATGTGTAAAAGAATTTGCTTGCAGTACGTAAAACTTCAGAAAGTTTTCATCTTAAGTGATATGTTTAGCAGTACTGAGTAGGTATTTTTTTGATTAAGCACGAAACACTCCGCAGTAAATAGTTGTTTCATTCCTTTCTTGATACAAACACTTAAAAAGTCGATTAAAACTGAATAAAACATGCAGATTATTAGGGTTTTAATTCATATTGATCAGTTAGCAGAATTTACACTACCAAAATCATAAAAAAAAAATATTTGTGGATTGTTATTAATTGCAAATTTTCAATAATGTTTTTCTTGTTTTCTTCATTTATACCGATTTTAAAACTTGCTGTTTGGTGAATTTTTTTTTTCCAGCACTATTGTGCAATTTTGTGTGATATGTTGAACAGTCGGTAATGGGTCAGTAACAGAAGTTGTTGCAATAATAAAGTCCTTAGTGTTCAACAATTGCAGGGAAGAAATATCTTAGTAAAGGAGGAATATGTCGGTGCAGTGCGTGTGGAGTACTAATAGTAGTAACAGTAAAACGAACAGACTATAGAACTTTAGTGTTTTACATTTTACTTATTTCTGGCATAACAACAGACTGATAGGAACTTTAGTGTTACACTTGTACTTATTCAGGCCAAACGAACAGACTAGATAGGAACTTTAGTTTACACTGTACTTAGCAGCACCATAAAAATAATCTTATCACTCGGCCTTCCCCATTTAATGTTACTAAAATCTTTATCTAAAATGTCCTACAGTGTCTTAAAACCCTGTTTGCACAAACCTCACTACTTCTATTTCAAAAACTAAATTGCTTAAATTTCATAATTGAAGGAAATACTTCTTGACCCTTCTTGTCAATAAATATAACATAAATCGAGGTATAGCTGATTAAGGAAGGTTAATGGTGATAATGAATAAATCTTTCTCTCATATTAGTGTTCTATCATCATTCATAAATCACAAAAGGGTGCCTTATGCGCTTAACATATTAACAAGCATACAATGAGTTGATTCGATACGCAAGAGCATGCTAGCCTATGCGTATGAGGACTTTTTAAAGCGAGGCCAACTACTAACAAAAAAGTTGATGTTGCATGGTTATAACGAATATCATCATTTCGCAAATTATACGGTCGCTATAATGACCTTGTTTGCGATCACTAAGTCATATGTTGACTGATTTGTTTCATACCCTTTGTTAGACTGTCATTTTCATACTAGATTTGACAACGGGTAATCCCGTTTACTTTATTTCGACTAGGGGCTCACGGCGGTGTGACCGGTCAGCAGATTATGGTTACTCCTCCATGGCACCTGATCCTGCCTTTGCTTTGGTCGGAAGTCCGTGTTGCCCTACACTTTGGTTTTTAGTATATATGTTTTTGGGACTATGATTACGTACTTCACCAATTTATATCATATTGTGGGGTGAGATGGGTGGGAAGACGTCCGGCGCTGGTTCGGACACTAACATAGGATAGTATGTGTAAAACCAGGAGTCTCCATATCAGTTTCCTGATAGTTTTAGTTAGGACCTTTTAAACCATAATCTATTCTTTTTCAATCAATTTCTGGAGGAAAAGGTATCATAGTAAACTTTTTCACGGTGTTTCCTCTTCCCTGTTTTTAGAAGAAAGAAGTTTAAGGAATTCAAAATCAATAATTTGTGTAACGAATGTCTTCCAATATACATATATGTGCATACATCTGTGCATGGGGAAAAAGGTGTGTATGAAATTGTCGTTGATATAAATGTATATAACCTATATTGATTATGTTTTTTTAAATTTGTATCAACGGATTACTCAGAAATCAAACTTATGCAAACACATGGCTGCACGTGCTCTGGATTAGGTTTGAAACTGATTGGTTAATATGTAAATGACAACACCCTACTTTTTTTAGCCTAATGATTTTGGCAAAATTACGTAATTGATCATGTGGTATAAAATCGTCTGACATGTATGGCGACATATTTCTGCCCCCTACATGCAAGATAAAGAATGTCAACATGCAAGAAAAGCATATCAGCATGCAATATAATTGTGTCTACGTACAAGATACTTATGTTGGCATGCAAGTTACCAAATATTTAGAGAATCTGATTTTCTTACTAATGCCAGTATCTAAAAGGTGCACATGCACATACTTATGTGGATATGCGACATACATTTATTTAGGTCAACATGTAAGAATATTACATAGATCATCTTCACAAGTCAAGGGTTATTGATTCGTTACCTCGCACTATAACAAACATTCATTTGTGGAGATGTACAATGTACGCAGATATGCAATTTCATTATGTCTACTTGCAAGATGATTATGCTGACTTGACATAGATATATATCTTGCATGTTGTCATACACAAGTGGTGTTTTTATACAAAATTATACATGTACGTACATTTCCACAGCTGTATATTGCATTCATGAAGAAATTGCTTTCATTACAATTGGTAAAGAGTAAATAATAGTCCTCTCAAATATTGCTAATTATCGTTAAGGATTACCAGCCAGAAAAACTACTATATACAATGTAGTTGCATGTATTGCATATAGATCTCCTTGGAGGTAATCTGGCTGTTATGGCAGAGAATCTAAGCTTCGGTTACGGAAATACTTACCACATGCCCGGGGGTGGGGACTACTATGTACCCAGCATTTTGAGGGCGTGGTTTGGGGAAAGACGACTGTATAAAACCCATGGAAGATCAACCAGTTCTTTATTAATTAAATATTTCCAAGTCCATGTTATTCTTAATGAAAAATCATCCATTCATTTCTTGGTAACCTTAAGTGTTTTGCAATTGTGAAGTGTTTTTCCCCTTTGTTTGCATATTTCTCTGGAAGGTATTTTTCTCATAATTGATCATCTCTTTCATACATAGAAATCCCTTTTTATCATTCCCGTGATGGTCGGTTAAATCTGTAGGCGATCCAGTATCATTGTTTCCCACAATTAATTCCACAATTTTCTGTGATGCATTACACACCTGGAAAATAAATTACATTTCTTTTCGATGTGCTGATAAACGCTGTCAAATCGATCAAAAAGAGTGTACAAGGATTACTTTTGACACAGTTACTAATCAAAGGAAATGAAAGATGAGGAAATTTGACCATTAATTATAATGTTTGAAATTTATTGTTAACTGCATGTTGAAGATGAACATAACACAAAAGTGTCATTAACTGATTTATTTATGTACTTATTGTTGTTGTTGTTGTTAAAAGCATTTATTTTACAAACAAACGACAGAAGTATCACAAGGACACGCCCACGGAACGTTCGATATATTTTCCAACACCCCCTTCTTCGCTAGTTCGTGTACCGCATTCTCTACACATTTCCTCAAAAATACTCCACTTTAAAGAAACAAAGTTCAGCTCAAAATATATATAATCGGTTCAAAATGTAAGGCTTCCTTGTTGGAAAATCGTTGGTGTTAATGTCACGAACTAAACCAGGGACAATTGACTTCATAAACATGTATGTAATTGAAAATTTGAGTATTTCCGACTGGAAAAACACGAGGGTGGAGACTTTTTTTTTTCTTGAATGTCTTTACAATATTACATTATATGTATATACCTGTAAATTTCCTTCCACTGCGTCTAAAAAGCACATTATTAACAGAATTTAATAAATAAAGAAACAGTCTTTAGAATTTTATAATACAACATAATTAATATTGAAATAAGAAAAGTAATTTTGGTTTCACAATCCCTGATGGTCTACTACCTAGCCCCACAACCATCTTAAGCCAACATTTTGCATTTATATCTTAAGATTTCTCAAGCACATATGTTGTAAAAACATTGTGGCTTTCAGAAAATTTAAAACTTATACAGAAAATATCAGTTGTTTAAATGATTTTTTTTTCTTCAAAAGTTAATTAGATTTACAATTTAGACTTTAGTCTATTCTTAGTTTATGGTCTTGAGATCTGGAGGTAATCGTAATCTTTTCCCTTTAATGTTCAATGTCAAAGCAGATCATGAAGATGAAAATCAAAGCATCAAATTGAGCTCTTTCTTCAGAATTTTTGTATTTTAGCAAAATAGATGGTTTGACGTGTTTAATATACATGTAACACAACACAAGATGTAGGGCTTTACAGCTGATTTATAGTTCCACGGGTGTGTTTAATTAACCAAAAACTATCAGACGTTCAAAGCCTGATGTTAAATATCAAGTTACATAGAAAATATAAACGATTTGCTCCACCCTTTTCGGGTGGTTGTTCTTTTGGCACGTGAACCTTGTACCCTGTCATGTGTGGATAACCTTTTGTGACACAGCGCTCTTAAAACACACCGAGAGGTGTCCAAAAGCCTGGAAACCCAGCCCTTACACTGAAATACTTTCTGGAAAGTTTCAGGAACGAACAATGGCCCTGTCTTTAGAACCTTTAACTCTATAGTATTTATTTTCATAACAAAGAGAGTATTTTGTTTTTCTCACATTAAAAGTTCGCAGTTCCAAACCTCTGAAGAAACACCCTGCAATATTTTAAAAACATCTAGACTGCCAAAAATAACATGATAAATATCCTTGGTATAACTTTTCATTGGTCAGGGTTGGTTTAAAGAAAATTTTAAAAATAACATCGTCTAAAGTAGAGCTCCATGTCTGTTAAAAAATACATATTTAACACCCCCTCCCAAAAAAAAGCCCCCAAAAAACAGAAAAAAAAAAACAAAACCAAAAAACAAAAAAACAAAAAAAACAAACAAACAAACAAACCAAAAACCTGTAAATCAATGAGGCCCAGGAATTTTATATTTTACAGCATCGTGTACTAAACTTGTAAGCATTACTTCATAAAGTGGGTTTTCGAGACAAAATATTTCAATTACTTACACAATTATTGGATTATTAAGAATAATTTCGTTGTGACGTGGCTATATTTCTTTCTTAAAAGATGTGTAAAAGAATTTGCTTGCAGTACGTAAAACTTCAGAAAAGTTTTCATCTTAAGTGATATGTTTAGCAGTACTGAGTAGGTATTTTGATTGTATAGCACGAACACTCCGCAGTAAAATAGTTGTTTCATTCCCTTCTTGATACAAACACTTAAAAGTCGATTAAAACTGAATAAAACATGCAGATTATAGGGTTTTAATTCATATTGATCGATAGCAGAATTTACACTACCAAAATCATAAAAAAAAAATATCTTGTGGATTGTATATAATTGCAAATTTGCAATAATGTGTTTTTCTTGTTTTCTTTCATTTATACCGAGTTTTTAAACTTGCTGTTTGGTGAATTTTTTTTTTCCAGCACTATTGTGCAAATTTTGTGTGATATGTTGAACAGTCGGTAATGGGTCAGTAACAGATAGTTGTGCAATAATAAAGTCCTAAGTGTTCAACAATTGCAGGAGAAGAAATTATCTTATATGTTCAAACCAGCCAACAATTTCAAATGATTCTTAAAAGGTGTTTCTAGAAAATTACCAGATTTGGGGGAACAAAATTCTCAAAAGATATTTTTTGTGTGAATATGAATTCCAACCCCCAGATTGTGTGAATTTATAGGGAATTTTGTATGTAAAGTTTGATACGTAATACGCATCCACGCCAAGAGGGAAATAGATGTGTTCTATCGACAAAACATTCAAACGCTTTAAAGCTTTTGTTTGATCACATGTCGTATTCTTCAGCAAAACAAATGAGTTGTTCCCGGTATCAGGCGTGTCCTGTTGCTGATCTCTTTACATTTGATTCGTGTCCTAATGAAAATGTTAAACAATTCTGCATCGCAAGTTAAACTATTTACTATAATGACTAATTCAAACTTTCCACTTAATTAAACAAATTAGGCCAAACATCATTTCAGCATGTGCATACATATGTTCATCTCCTTGAACATTAGAGGGTTTTTTTGTTTTGTTTTTTGTTGTTGGGTTATTTTTATTGTTTTTCTTGCTCTATTTTTGTACATCATAATACTATAGTAAATAATAATTAGAAGTTTTGCATGCGTCATAATTTCATAATTATTTAATCTTATTGAATATAAGGACATTTCAATATGTTAAAGTTTTGAATTTTCAAGATGGGCGTTGTTGGTTGTGTAAGATCATGTTCATTGTGTTTCTTCAGTAAAGTATGCATACATTTACATATCAAATTTGAATTCTACCCTTCAAAATCTCGGAGAGAAAATACGCGGAATACAAAACATGCAGTTTTCTTCTTTTCAATTTTTATTATTGTATACATCGAATACCAATTTTTTTTCTCTCCCTAGAATGTTGACGACTCAGTCTCATTAAAGGTTAATGACCTATTAGGTAGAAAAGACGAGGAGCTTATCAAGTGTCGGAATTCTTTTTCAATTTTGATGGGCGGGGTTCTGTAACGTCAAATAAAGCGTTCTCCTGGTCCCAGAATGTGCTTATTTATCCTTTCCTTTTATTTGAATTTGATGGCATGTTTTGACATTTAATTCATCCTTGACCTGGTCACTGAGAATAAAAGCGAGTTTGTGGCGATATCGATGGGGTCCTTTAGTTACGAATAATGATCTTGCTTTTCTGATAACAAATGATGAAGTTAATGGGATGTTTACTGACACAACCCTCCGTGATTCTTTATGTTACTCGTCTTTTATTTGTATTTTGATGTAATTAAAAATCAAATGTCAAAATGCAGTAAACTTTGGAATATACAGCAATTTTCTCTCTCTCTCCATTTTACACTAGACATTCCAAGAAACAAAATTGTTGACGACATAAATTAACACTGAGCTGTGCAAATTAACCCCTTTTATATTACTTCATTGATTATTAATCGGTAAATGAGAGAGAGAGATGAAGAGAGAGAGAGAAGAGAGAGAGAGAGAGGAGAGAGAGAGAGAGAGAAGAAGACGTGAGAGATAGAGAGAGAAGAGATATAGGGCGCACCTGATGTCCCTACCCTCTAGGATTGAAAATTTAAAGGTCAATTGTGGTCTCGTGTTTAGGGGGGGGGGCGATAAAAGAAGTTTTCCAGCGTCCCCCCCCCCCCCCCCCCCCCCCCGCGCCCCCCCCCCCCCCCCCCCCATCCCCCACCTTGCCTTTCGGATTACACGTTTTTTGTGGCCCCTTTTACTTTTCCAGGCTAAACTAGAGATAATGAATTTCAGTCAGTTATTGTACAACATAACAAGTAACAAGGGCGTAGGAGACGGGTACAGCCGGGGTACGCCCCCCAAAGTTTTTGTCCTTCCCCCTTTTTTCCAATGATATATGTTATATGCAATTATCATACCATTGAAATAAACATAACTAAAACCCGTTTTGTTATCGATATAGTTTCATTATTCATCACATTTCTCTATTTCCCATTCCACAGTCAAGACTATATGCGTAAGATTTTCTTTTTAATTGAATGACTTTGCGACGACGTTTTCTATCAGTTTTTGATAGTTTTCGATATTAGTTCGGTCATAAAGTGCAATTATAGTGTTCTAAATGATAAATATAAGACTATATGGCATTACATCAATATTGTACATACTTTGATCGCCTCTGCGATATCGATATACTGACAATACCTCAATTACTGCACCTGCTAAATAGTCTATATATGAATTGATTAACCGTTTCCTTTCACCTCATTGTCCTGTATTGCATATTGTCAAAATTGTGAAATAAGTAATGATATGAAGAATATCCTACTCTACTTTTGGTACTCCTGGTTAAATTGCTGATCAAAGTGCCCCCCCCCCCTCTTCCAACTTTTCAAGATGGAATCACACCGATGTGTAAGACTATAGTCAAGGGTAGAAGTGACTAGAGCCCTAGTCACGGCTTACCATTCCATTGGTTCAGCTAATTGTACTGCAAGGAATATTTCTTGACTTGAAAGTAGCTGTCATTGCCTGCTGATTGTTTTTATCAAAGGAAGGTTTACATGTAGGGCCTACTAGGGGGGTGGGGTGTGGTGGTGGGGTTGGGGGGGTGGGGATATTATGCGAAGGAAGCTGGCTAGATTCACTGCATGTGGCTGCTCGGAAGATGTAAATTTTCTCTGACTTAGGTTTCTAATAAGAAATGAATCTTATATTTTTTTCGGGTGATTGCAAGGTATCACCGAATTTTAGACCGGTAATACTCTCAAGCGCGAAGCGCATTGATGAAAAGTTTTACCGTCTAAAAATCTTCGGTGATTAACCTGCAATATCCCGCAAAAATATAAGATTTATTTCTTATACTTTAATTTTATATTACACGCATACAAATACATGTTCTTTAGACTTAACTTGTTGTTCAGGTACGTGATCAAAAAATCACCTTCAATTCTTATAAGGTGTTTAACAATGAGCATCTCGGCGCTTAGGTGATCAGTGATTAAAAATTAAATGATATACCTATATATAATTCGTCTGGGCATCAATCTCAAATAAATTCAAGTATAGATGTACACTATATTTGAGACTTTGCTTCATCATCTTTTTTAAATCATGTTGTTCAAAGCGCCGGGTGATTTTTTTTTTATTCCATTGATTTTTTGCTGTCCGTCTCAGATCTATAGGTAAACCACTGGTAAACTAAAGATTCTATGCACACTAACATATACTACCAGTATTTCTATTATGTTTGTAAATTATACACATGATAGTTAAATACACATATTATCTGATAAATGCATGCAGTTGTAAGATAAGTGAGATTGCGACGAGTACAACATGTGTATTTTATCGTTTCTTCACAAAATAAAACTACATTTAGCGTGTTTAGTACAATTTGTTAACTAAAAGTATCACAACTGTAATTGTCTAATCCTAATGAACTCAGTTGTCCCGTTTATCATTTCCATTTATTTTAATATTTTCTCTCTTTGCAGCTGTAGGAATGATTTCGATACCTAACTGAGGTGTATTTGGGCTACAAAATGTACATGTATGTATATGTGAAAAACATAAAATACATGTGTAAGCTTTCCTGGTGTCGGCAGATGAGACAGGTAACAAAGTTGTAAGGAACTGAATTTTAATGGATTCTTTGGGCTAAGTTCGACAACTGCGTAACGCACAGTAGCTGTATGCCCGATTTGGTTACCGGCTTAATTGGGGATTTTAATTTTATTCAGGTTAATTCTTTTTACTTAAACTGGAATTTTTCCACCGAATAATGTGTTATTGAAAGTTTCATATTTCAAAATATTATCGTGTATTGGACATGTCTTTCACTTTCCATCCACTTATATATCTTTTTTTTTATGTATCATTCCTACTTTTAAAAATGCAAAACATCCTTGATTTAAATGGATTCCACTTCGAAGAAGTCTTCAAAACTTTTTCTCAAATGCAGACACCAAAAGAATCTTTTCCTTGCAAATCTGGAACGCGTGGTCACGATTTTGAAATGTTTAGTCTATTGGGAATACATCGAGCTATTTATCAAAATATGTACAGGTCATCATGGATCAGTGTAATGATGACCACAACTTTTATACACAATCGTCCGGTGGGCGTAGCTAGTCTATAAAATATTTATGTCACGCAGGGTCGGGAACTGATTAGGCTCCTGCCCAACCTTTTCTGGAAGAAAGTGGCCTTACGAAGGAGGTTCCCTGAGGGTAAATCGTGCAAAATACCTGTTTACTCCAGCCATATCTCACCTGGGACCCTAAAATAACCATTTTTGAAAGATTTCTTTTATTTTTTGAGTTATTCTGTAGACGAAGCGACAAGTGAGAAATGGCACCTGGAAAGTTGTAATTACTTTAGGGTGTTACAGAAAGTCTCCCAGGGCTCCAAAGAATGAAAGAGATCGGTCACAAGGACAAATCTAATAAAGTGTTTGAGCGTGATTAATAAGAAAATACACCTAATAATGTAAAATATTAAAAATACTATACTTGGTTCTTAGAACTGTCCAAAATCTGCTCCCGTTGTCTAGGCAGAAACGAACAGTCCCGTAAGTACAAAGAAACTGTCTATTATTTTCCATTTAGGTTTTCTGATTTCTCACGTTTCGACGTAATGTTTAATTTGACGCGAAACACACAAAACTAGGACAAACTGGGAAATGACGGCCGTATACGTTGATGAGAAATCGAATAACATCTCCGGCATATGCATACAGTCAGACATAACCCAGATCAATCATTACAAATTTTGGAAGTCACTTCTAACTGTACATGTAACTGGCGTATGCATGAATATGGTTAGAGGTAACAACATGTGTTAAACGTAATATAGTCCTAAAACATATATACAAAATCGGTGTAGGGCAACACGGACCTCCGACAAAGCGAAGGCAGGATCAGGTGCTATGGAGTAAGCATCCTCTGGCTGGAACCGTTCACACCGCCGTTGAGCCCGTAGGTCGAAACAAAGTAAAAAGGGGTTACCGTCGTCAGATCTAGTACGATTGATTTAATTGATTGATTATTTCTTGTTTAAACGTCCCACCGATAAATATTTCACTTATATGGAGACGTCAGCCAATGCCGGTGAAGCTGTTGCAATTTAGACCTATGCCTCTGCACCAGGGCCTTTGAGCAGGGAGGGATTTTTTATACGTTGCCCACCTGCTGTGACCACGGGGCCTCCGGTTTTTACGGTTCATCCGATGACCGCCCCTAGTCGCCTCTTACGACACGAATAGGGGATTGCTGAGGACCTATTCTAACCCGGATCCTCACTGGTCAAATCTAGTACGAAATGACAGTCTAACAAAGGGTATGAAACAATGTAATCGCAACAAGGTCATTATAGCGCCGTTGAAGTTGCGAAATGGATGACTTTAAGCGAGATTTGTTATTAACCTGCACATAACTTTTTTGTTAGTAATAGACCTCGTTTTAAAAAGTCCTCATACGCATGACATGCTCTTGCGTTATCCGAATCAACTGGAGACATACACACCAATAAAAGCAGGTACATTACTACATAGAAAAGGAATTAAGTTGACGATTGCAAAGTCAAAGTAGATCACGTTTATCAATATAATGTAGTTGTCAGTCCTGCCAATTAATTAATCATCAAATATTAAGAAAAAATAATCAAATAGAAGCAGATCTGTCAGATTCTGTGGTGTCCTTTATTTCGAGTTTCGTCAGGATATATCAAATGGACATAATTATGAACATTATGGTTGTTAATTGATAAGACATCAATCTATATACATGTACTGTACCTATATGCAAAGTTGAAGATACAGCAATTTTTTTTTTTTTTTTTTTTTTTTTATCCCGTAACAGTTTTTTAAACAAAAACTGCTTCAATTAATATAAGTCTGCAATAATGGGCACAATTAGTGCCCATAGGAATACCGACAGATTGTACTTCAGAGTACTTGTGTGGGCAACACAGAGTGGTTTCTAACAAAACATGTATCTTGTTTCCCCAACGACAGAAAGTGTATTTTTTTTTTAGTTCCGTTCTTGTTCAAAAACATATTATCTATTATCTGAAAAAGTATATATTTTATTTATCGTGAGGAATTGTTGTATTAAGTGTGGAGAATCATACGTTTTGAAGCAGTCAATTTTAGAAAATATCGTATTTAACGCCATAAATATGTGGATGGAATTGTTACAGTAGAAAGATCACCAAAAAGAGATTGATTGATTGATTGATGATAGAAGATTGTTTCCCCTTTCTCCGATGTGGCACGCACGTGCGTGTTGGCGTATAGGGAGCTACGCGCCTGATCATCGTACTTTATCATATCACTTATATATCAAATCATAAGATACTTGTGAATGTGTGAAGTATATATTTTTTTTTAAATTTATGGGTCGAGTTGTCTCTTTGCTACCGTACATCAGTACCCAATCCCCATTCACTTTTCTTAAACTTTAAACAATTACAGTTTTGTTGGAATGGAAATAAATATTTAGATATTTTGTCGAACTTTGATATATGGTATAGCTTCCATATTGATTTATGATGAGAGAGGCACTTAGATTTTGTAGCAATCTAATTATGCATGTACATGTATATATATGCAAACGTTTCTCACATCTGATATAAAGTTAGATTGGGAGCACACTAAACTGTGTGCATGCAAATACGGTTAAAATGTGTAAGAGATTTCTATGGTATGCTGATTTTACATAGTATGAGGGGTTTAACCAAATTTTACATTTTATAAAATATAAGTTTATCAGTCGTAAACTACATTTTTTAGCTATAATTTTCTGTACAAAATCCTTTAGTTAGCTAACACCTTTTGAAATTTCTTGTGTCTACAGTGTACTTCAGTTCGATTTAGAAACGTTTTAAACTACAACAACGTATGGATGAAAACTGTATGTATAGGCATGTAGTAGTTTGCGACTTTAAGCCATAGAGCTTAAAATTACTTATAGCTAGATTAAACCCCACCCCCACCCCCAAAAATAAAAAAATAAACCACGTAATTTACGATTTGATCACGTGTGTAGCGTATAAGATTAACATTACAATAGTTCCAATCGTTCATCATACATACAGTAAACCCCTGTTCACTTTTTGTCCAGTTCCAACTTGAAGTTGGCAACCCCACCCCCACCCCCTAGATTTGAGCTTTTCTCAAGTTTTCAAACCAAATAATTTTGTTGGGATAAGTTCCTGGATCAATGGAAGATAGCGATACGTTGTCAGATCTCATATTTTGTCTGTATAGCACTTTTTTTCACCCTTTCTCTCCTTATTTTTAAAATCATTTCGGAATGGAATATACTCCCATTTCCGGTTTTTGATTTAGTTATCCCTACTTTCACTTTTGGAAATAGCGGAATTTTTAAACAACGATACATATTTGTTAACAAATAATATGTTAAATCTAGTATTTCTAGTTTTAATGAAAGTTCATTCAAATGGATCATTTATTCACAATAGAAGGAAGATTGTGTACATGTCATATCGAGAGATCCAGTGTCCATCAGAAGTATCTGAAAGTGTCTGTTTATGATTTTTGTCAGCATCGTAAACTCTTTGAGAAATCTCGCGATGTTTCAATAGAAATCAAGCACGATATTGTTAAGATAACAGGTATTCATGTTAAATTAGACATTTTGACTGGATTTAATACGATTTTGCTGCACACATTAACGAAAAATGCTGCACTAGTGTTCCTACTCAATAGACAATTTAGCTCTTGTCGGTTAATTGCAAAACTTGACAATTCCCCAGCATCGGTAGAGAAAAATGTTTACTTTATAGATGGACCGGGAATAATACAGAACAATTTCAGCAGACACACAGTTTGTCTAAAATTTGGTGGTAAACAAAAGGAGTTGTTCCTGATGAAAGCTGCTGCTGTGACAAATGTTTTATGGTCTGGGTATTGTATGGAATTGGGAATTGTGGCTGTATTTGCATGCATTTCAAAATGTGAAAAAACAGAATTGTTCACATTTTTCGTTGATGGAATAAAAGAGGAGTACAAGACGGTGGATTCCGGTATCTTTATTCCAGGCGAACTACAGAACTTGGTTACTGCCAATGTAATTCATTTGTCCAAGTCATTCAGTTGTGGAAATGTGACGTATCATTCAGAAATTATCACATTGACAAGTGATGGATTTTTCATTTATCTGCAAGGTGGCAGAATCTTATGGGTTCTGCCTACGTGTATATCGAACACGAAAAACTCAGTTTTATTTTCTTGGCGAGCTTACTCCTTAAGTACTCAGTTTGCTGCCATCTACAACAATGACACTGTAGTATTCATCAACACAGAAGAAAAAAAGGTAACTGAAATATGTATTGATATTTTGTTTCTACCATTGAAACTATTGACTTGTATTTTTGCTGCAGATTTTCAATATTTTTGTTTTCAGTTAAGATTACCATTACCATTATATATATTTGATCAAGAAGATGAGTGTATATTGTCAAAACATTTTTTTTTTCTCGATTTCAGATTTTAGATACAGTAACAGATGTAGCAGCTGTTTACCAGGATGATTTTGTTGGTTGTGGCCAGAATCAGATTCTCTGTCAACTCTCTAGATTTACCCTGGAGTCAAATTCTGGTTGGCTACTTACAGACAAAGGGGTGTGGCTCTTTGATCAACAAGATGTAAATCAAGAGAGTGCTGAAAACTACCAGCCTGCTATACTAGCCCTGCAGAGAAAGCTTCAGGTGATGCATTGCATATAGTGTATCTCAGTGTACAAATGTAGTTTGTTTTCCTCTTTCAGGTGAGGCCAAATAAAAAAAATATGTATGGTTCCGGTTACCCGACCTTCCCTAGATTATACCTCCGACCCTAAACTTTTCTTTTTTAATTTTTCATTTTTGTTTTGCATTATTTAGACAATTGTTGCTTGTTATTTTTTATTAAAGAAATCATTTTGAATTGACATTTTCTCTCAGCTAGCTAGTGTATCCCCCAAATTACATGATCAAGACAACGGACTCACGGCGAGTGTAACCAGTCAACAGGGGATGCTTAACTCTCCTACACACCCTGATGCACTGACCTCTGGTGTGTCCAGGGGTCTGTGTGTTGTCCCTATTGTTTTTTTTACGGTCCTGGTAAACTCAGGTTGACCTATTGCGATTGGTCTCGTCCGTCGTCGTGGGTGTGCGTTCGTCCGTCGTTGCGTTATCAGATTGAACTTTTTAGCTTCTTCGTGATAAGCCACCAGTCGCATATCTTTTCATATTGGCATGAGCATTCGTTTGGAGCATCAGGGGCATGTAAATTGTAATTTCAGTTCTCATGCAGAACGCCTGGGCTTGGGGGTGGGCAAAACTGCCAAAAGTGACGCAATTTTCAAGATTTCTTCTTAATGGCATCAGTGACTGTAGAAGCAGGAAAGGCTTTATCAAAATTTGTCAATCATTGGTGATGCCGGGTAGGGGTTCTGACCCCAGGGCGGGCAAACTTCGTACATAGTGTTTTATATGTAAAACATTTGAAAAGCATCTTCTTTAATGCTATGATATTAAATGTGAAACTAATGA
>CAJDSM010020993.1:0-12338 GCA_903981925.1 Ostrea lurida
TGATTTTTTTATCACAAGATCTAGATTGATTCTGTTGCAGAGACCGCAACCTCGTGCTTTTTTCCCCTGCGCAGGCGGGAGAGTCGAGTGTAAATGATCAAGAGTTGCAGATGAGAAATTCTGTATAGATGCAATTACTGCAACCTTTATATATGTCCTTCTACACCACCACCACGCATAGCCAATACATAATTCTGTAGACATTGGGTTCTGTATTCTGAGCTCGTGAGATACAAATCCATATTACGCAGAGGAAACTGTTTATTCGTAGTCAATAGTTGATTTCCTTCTGAGGGGAGGTTTGTTAGCTACATGTAAGTTTCAAAAAAGGATTAAAACAAAAGTATTCTATGTTTACCAGGACAAAAGTGCTGATCGAATTGGAAAGTTTACACGAAGAACATGTGAATACCAGTTGATAATAAAATGAAAGATTTTTTAGCGAGTCTTGAGGATATTTAAAGTAAACAGAAAATATCAAGGAGGAAGTGAAACTGGAACACACTACTTATACTATATGTTGATGGATCCTTGTGCTCATTAATGTAGCTGGTAATTTAACTATGTCTAATGCATTCAAGCACCATATGCAATACGTTGTCGCCTGCGCTGTTAAATGCCTTTTGACCTTGTAGTATAGATCACCTCAGAGGTCTGGCCGAGACACGCGGTCTTCTGTTGGTTGCCATCTTTGTGTCAGCACGGTTTTCAGTGTATCTTGTAATAATGAATCTTGCCCGCCTTTTCAGTATTTCTAACACAAATTTTCTATACTAGAAACAAGAATTCATTAATTAGAATTCGTGAACATGACGTCACTGAAACGTCATTTGTAGGTTAGAATGAACTTAATTTTTAAAATTTAATACCAAAACCTCACATTAAACAGGGAGTTTGAGAAAACAAAGTCAGCTCACAAATGCGTTATCACTGATCATATTTCGAACTTTATATGTAATATTCTTAAAAACCACAAATTGTATATGCATGTATATATAAGTTTTACTAAAAAGTATGATAAGCGTAGCTAGAGGGTCCCTATGTCGTGTCTACACATTCCACAGCAGTTTGAAGACCTATTGCTGTCCTCCGTAACTTTACGAGATTTGTGTCACTTTGAATATGCGCAATAAAAGCCCTGACCATTCATGTGTTCACTAAATACCCGCAAACGTGCCCTTGTGAGGACATTAAGCTCGAAGACACTTAGTGGCGCACATTCCTACAACACGTTTTTATGTTTCTGTCGTGCATGGTTGAATTCGTAGGTGAATGTAAAAATCGAGATACGCACAATATCTATTTTTGTCATGGTTTTGCTAACACTATATATTTACTTGCGTTTTTATTCACTAGTATTCATATATATTTACTTAAAAATAATTGACATTTAAAACAGCGAGAAGCAAATTTAACTATAGATTCCATGGGAATTTGATATTCTCAGGCTTACGCCATGCACGCTCTTAAGTAATCCTCAAGCATCATACATTATAAATGTTTTAAACAAATACAGTTTCTGTTGATACTGCTTGCTGAACCTTCACATACGACTTCCTTGTGACCATTTCTGTTTATCTTACCCCCACTTCGGGCCTTGATAGCGGAAAAGCCGATAAGAATCCATTGTAAAATTGAGAGAAGCTGTTCAACACCCAAATCGAGGCTATTTTACTCCACCCTTGTTTACATGGCAGAAGGTGAAGCTTTTGGGGGCGAACGAAGGGGTTTCAGTAGCCAGTTGCGTCAATAGCGGGAAAAGAAAGTTCAGCTATTCTCTTATAGATATGTATTTCAAAATTGGTAATATCNCGAACGAAGGGGTTTCAGTAGCCAGTTGCGTTAATAGCGGGAAAAGAAAGTTCAGCTATTCTATTTCAAAATTGGTAATATAATTCCCCTGTCTTGTAAAATATAATTCATCTTAACACATATATTTTCTGTCATGAATATGGCGGTGGTCAGTGTAGATTATTCATGTTCACGTCGATATAAGAGTTAAACGATCAATTGCAGTAGTTGACCGTAACTAAAAAATCTTCATCAAACTGTAAATTTATACATGTTAGCGCAGCTCTACACAAATTTATCAAGTTTTTTTTCCTGTCTTGATTAGGAAAGGTAATTGAAGTAAAATATTAAAAGAAATGTAGAAGTAATGACTTCATTTTTTTTACTTTCTAATATAAAAAAAACCCATCGACCTCCAGCATCATATTATTAATTAAGTTGGAGTGGATACAGACTTGAGTTCGTATTGCACACTGCAACACAAAACTGTATATCCGTCATAATCAAGCTCCACCTGTTTCTTCTATTTATTTAATGGGCACTAAGCTTAGAATGAATTTCAAAATCCTTACATTTTTTGTATTTCCATTTGCCAATAGTCGGCAACGAAAACGCGATGAAGTTTCCACCTATATGGAAGGACACCCGACAACAGAGCTGTAATTCGTTACCCTGAACTTGACATCCAACAGCCATGATTGATCACAACTGAAATGGGCAAAACGCCGACAAATGGTGAAATAGTCAGGCGGAGTCCAGCTACTGTCAATAAAACGATCTAGGTGGCCGTTGTTAGGCCACTGTATGTGATTACCTGAGGCTCAATGAATGCAGCCTCCGGACTCGTACTGTGTGAACCCAAGTATACCTATACCGGGCCACAAGGGCACTTGGCTCTGATTTATGTAACAGATACAATGCCTGAATTTTATCGCGTTTCCTTGATACACACAAGGTGTAGTGCAATTATATATCCTCTGAAAATCTATCTATAATCTATTATGTACATTATGGTGACATATTTACATGCACATGTATGAAGTATAAAGCGAAATATTATATATACAAATTGAATTTATTTGATAGGTAAACAACAATGGGCTTATAACATTCGACGAGCAGCTGAATGAGTATAAACCCCAGTCCTTTCCCCTACACCAAAACACGCCTTTGATAGCGCCCTTTTGGGCGGATGTAGACGTCAGCAGAGACTGGTCCAACGGAAAAATCTGGTACAGACAGGAGTACGATTCCGATCTCCTCGCCAGGGCATCAGGGGAAATCCAGAACTACTTCATCTCCCAGAGAAACTTCCAGGCCAACTGGCTGTTTATTGCCACCTGGGACAAAGTTGGTTTCTATGGTGCATCGGGACCAGGACAAAGCAAAGTGAGTAGATACCCAGTGGGTGATCTGTTACTCCAGCTTCTCATCTCCAAAGTGCATACGTAACTGAATAATTGTGCAAAGAAAACGATACTTTGCTATTGTTTAATCAAGCATGTCATTGTTGTGTATTTTGGATGTTGCATTTCCTTTGTAGATCAACACGTTCCAAGCTGTTCTTGTAAAAAATGAGAAAAGATCCTTCGTTATTTTCAACTATTTGAGAATAGATTGGACTACCGGAAGTAACAGTTTGGGAAATACTCAGACAGGATTAGGAGGCAGCCCTGCTCAGGTAAAGCCATATATACATGTAGTATATAACACGTCTACTTTTTTGAATTTTTGATTTAGAAATGTGATATACCCCGGTAACCAACAGTAACGGACCGATTATTTTTAATTCATTACAGGCTGGGTTTAACGCTGGTGACCGGAAAAATTATTATTCTATCGAGGGAGCCCAAACAGATGCTGTCATCAATTTAACAAAGACTAGTAATGTAGGGATTCCAGGAAAGTGGGTTTTCCAAGTGGACGGAGCCAGCATTTTGGATATTAAATGCAGCCATGCTGGTAGGACCTACAATCTTATGTAAAATGCTAATGTCATAAGTCACTATAAGCTTTAATTCGAAATATTCATGCTAATTGAGTGTGTAATTGTCTTTTATAGAACAAATTGATGTTTTCCCAAAAACTGGATCCTTGTTTGGAGGCGAGGAAATTCGAATATCTGGACCCTGTTTTAGTTCGGATTTCACAATCCTTGGCCGAATCAAAGAAACAAATGACACTTTTCAGTGCACAACTATCAATGACGTATCGGCAGCATGCATCATGCCAAGTGTTTTCAGAACGGGGCAGGTGACATTAGAGGTTAACCCATATGGAATGGGTTGGAATTACTCCTCTACTTTTCAAATAGGTACGTCTTCCTTAAAAACCACACAGCGTTACGCCATGCTTTTTTTTTTTCGCTTCAAAAGTGACAGCTACTGAATTGTTCATAATTTTTCTGGCTAAACATTGTTTATTTTTCTTTTTTTTTTTTTTTACAGAAAACGTAGTGTCTTTGACACCAAAAATCATTCGACACAATCCCGACTCCTGGGTCATGAACCACAATGTAACTATGTCCTGGAATGCCTCTCTCACTCCGTCCGCCTCTCTTTTCCTGGACATAATGGCCTATCAGGTTAGGAGTATTCATTTATTGATGATTTCAAACTTTTGAAACAAAGAAAATTTCAGTATTTTTGGGACATAGATTGATAAACAAGAAATATAGAAAAATAGATAGATCACGTATGCATTTCAAGTGCAAGTACGGAAAAGATATTTAGGAAGTTACACCTGCATTGTCAAAATTGAGAATAACGCCCAAAATCATGACTTGTGGGAAAATAAAATATCTTTATTTTCCATGAAAAAGATACCAATCTCGGACAAAAGCGGAGAATGAGAAAATGAGAATTCTTTAAATTTGTTGAGGTAATTTTGAATTTCACAAATAGATACCTAGGTGTATAGGTGTGCTGTTATTATTGCGGGTTTCTTAAGATTTATCTGACATTATTAGACAATATTTTATACCTTAGGTTACATTTCAAATTAGCAATACGACAAAACTTGTGGGTCCAAATGTAAACCAAAAAAGTCGTAACAGTACTACGTAGCCATACTAAATATACATGTTACTGTAGGAAGTTTTGAGATTGAGTTGTGTATGAAATCCGTTAGGTGTGATGCATGCTTACTAGTCACAACATTATGAATAAAGCTTACATTTCCGTGAAGAACGTAATGTATGTATCCTTGAATTCATCATTGATATTTTTATTACTCTGGTAAATACCTATGTATATGATAAAAAAAATTAAATCCACTGCTTTATGTTATGAGAATTTTCGATCATTTATTTTGAAAGGAAATGTTTTATTGAATGAAATAAAAACCTATTTCCAAAAGCCAAATTATAGGGCGATATATTTTCGATTAAAGCCAGGAAGTGAAGTTTTGGGATTGTGTTGTGTTTTATTTATTTCGTGTCTACTCTTGTTTTACGATACGATTAAACTGTAATTTCAATTATATAAATAAAATGGGCGGGACTCGATTCATTCGTTTAGTTTTCTTATCTTTGCATTCGGTCTGTTTGTATCTCGTTTCGATTGAACAGATTCAGAAAGGGTTTTATCTGCATTATTTGCCTTCCATTTCGTCTTACTTTGCCAAGAAATCTGGCATTTTGTAAATTATCTAGTAGAAAAAATAGAAAATCTCGAAGCAGTCGCGTAAATACGGATTAACAACTTATTTTTGATGACTTCATACACATATTTAGTTTACGTTTATTAAACATTATCCTTATCTCGATTTACGTCAACATACACGTAAAAGATAATCTTATAGACATTAAACATAAATAATTCATTGAACTATTTACGAAGTAGTGTACCACGTTTTTTTGTATTTCATATTGTTTGATATAAATTATTTTCGGTTTATTACTTCGTGCTGTCATGTTTCGTTTTATCACAAGTACTGTTCCTTATTTATGTACCAGTAATCTCTTTCTGTGCCCTATTGGCAGATTATCCACACCTGATTCCATAAATATTGTAGATTAGCTTCGCTGCCATTGATTTGATATATTTTGTTTGAAGTAGATAACTGGGCGTTAGAATATAACTGTGTCCGGAAATTTATCATCCAATAAGTAATGATAGTACGTGAACAAAGACGTGTGGAATGCTGTGTAGTGTTTTCTTACCTAAAACATGTAACAGACAAAGCGTATTACAAATATGTAATTCAGATAAACAAGAAATGGTTTTGAAATTAAATTTGTGATATTTTTCTCTCCATTTCAGAATACAAATGACAGCAAACCTTGCTTTGTTGCTGTCCGCAGTGAACCGCTTAACTTTTCCATTCCTCACAACACATCCAACATTGTATTCAACACTTTCACGTTAAGCGGGATTTTCTTCCAGAATATGACGTCACTGGTGTTACGTATTAGGTTTAACATTACTGCTGGATTTAGGTAAATTTTATCATCTTTTTCCACTTTTACATTATCAAAGGAGAAAAAAGGATTGTAAGGATGTCCGATTTTGCACAATCAATATTTGAACAGCTCCGAAAATAAGATATATTACAGACTCGGTAGTCATAGCTTATTTACATCTGAGCAGAGCATCGAGATTTTTAAGTATGATTTAGTTATTTTGATAAACTATGCTCGGAAATCCCCATAAAATTGACGACGGTCAAGAGAGAATGCTTACTTCTTCTAGGTTTCTGATCCCCCTCTAGGGGTCCATATTTGCTTTGTATTGTTGTTTTAAGATTGATCACTGTTCGTTATCTTCAAAAACAATTTCATGAAATAGAAATTCCTGATTTTATCCAGGTCTTGGGTACTGTATTATAAGTAAATACTTTTGAGGACCAACCGAACAAATTAGAAGTCTTTAATGTACTAACAGTTTATATATTCTTCTATGTAGTTCCATCTGGTCTGATGTGTTCCCAGTAAGGTGGCCTTCAGCTACAAATGCAGAAACCATGTGCCAAAATTGGATGAAGAAGCAGTCTCCGATATCGACTGACAAGGAATCCACTTGTCCTTGTACATTAAAGCAGGCGTCACGTGACACAGGACGTTATTTTGTAGACCCATTGTGTAGTCTACAGAATGAAGTGAAAGTGTCAAATTGTTTATACAACAAAGGTGCTGCACAGTGCTTCCGAAGAACGCTTCATAGGTTAGTACTTTTTTATTTTAAAAGTTTCAATAAGGTTATTCTGCTAGTATGCACCACTTTTTGATGAACTTTGCTGACACATATTGAAATTAATTGCCTCTTGTTGCTGATGGAATTTTGAGAACAGAGTGCTTTTGATAAGGGTTTTATCAAACAACAATCTGAAATTAATTGAATGTTCAGCCAATTTCGTAGCAACTACTCATTCTTCCTTGCAGCGGCTCTGTAAGTGGAGAAACTTGTTGCTACAACTCTGATGGGGAACTGCTGGATGCACGTGAAGCACCTCATGGCGGAGGGACTCGTTCTCTCTATCATATAAACGCACAGAGTGGAGATATTGTGCCCTTTTTCTCCTATTTCCAAAGTCATTTGGTGCCTTTTGTTCAGTGTTGTCACTATTCTTCTAATAATTCCATGTGCCAACGTTTCTTAGAGCTTCGACCGCCGACAACGTGCCAAGCCTACACGCCTCCAACACCTGGTAAATCATCATTCAATTTATTAATGAAATTGTCTAATTCAGTTCAGCAAAAAAATAAAATAAACCACAAGAATTTCCTGCTACAGTTAAAGTGAAAAATGAAAATATACGTCGAAACCTGTATTCAATATGATATAAGCACACAAATAAACCAAATTGAATAGTTTTTATATTTCTGTGTCATTCTTGAAACATGGGATCTTGCTTCAATTTAATACTGACAGAATCATTCTGATTTTTATCAACAGAATTTATTAATATCGCATGTTTGATAAGTTTAATTTAAAAAGCGTAATGATGAAAATAATTATGAAAACAATATAAATATATACAATAACATGTACATGGATCTTGAAGTACGTTCACAGGTGCTTTTCGAAACAGTATCTTGTGTTTACTTACACAAGATATAAACTTTTGACATGCCTATTTTCATTTAACAGCACAAGCGGCTGGTGATCCTCATTTGACAACGCTAGATAGGAAAGATTACACTTTTAATGGTATCGGGGATTTTGTCTTGCTGCAAGACGTCAATTCTTCTATGGTTGTGCAAGTACGTGCCATTCAGACGAAAGACACAAACGGTGAGTCATGCATCTTTATAAAAATAAAGAAAAGTTTATCGGTTTCTGACATAAAAACTGATATTGATCAAATAATCTGTAGATCATGTTCTGCTCTTATCGGTACATTTGCCCCTGAACTGCACACTCTATCTATTCTGTAGTAACATATTCTTATGAAAATGCACTTTGTTGAAAAGAATTTTGCAACATCTTAGAAAGAAAATAGATATGATATTTTCTAATAATAAATTGAAAGGTTTTAAAACTTGTTGTAGTTCATGACTTTTTACTTTTCTGTAACATTTCAGGAAATCTACAAAATGCGAGTGTATTTTCGGCAGTAGCAATGAAAACAAAATCTTCTGACAAAATTGAAATCTACAAAACGTCTGAAGGAATGGCAGATATTTTAGTGAACAATGAAACTATGGACCTTGTAGAAGCTACCTCAAACTTTAATGGTGTTAAACTAGAGCGTAGTGAGATTGACGATTCGGTGCTCAATGTGCTAGTCGTTTTTGAGAGTGAGGATGTATCGGTCTCTCTTGATGTGTCAAAGGATGTCCTTAATGTTCTTGTCATGATCAGTGGCGAGAGATACAAAGGTACTATCAGTTGATTACATATGATATACATACCTGTAATTTAGCTACAAAACATCACATACAAATATGTATTGATTTTGAAATTCACCTTTAAGTGCTTGAAAGTTGCTCCACATTTTTGTTTTATGTTTTATATTTTAGTAAAGTACATGCGAACTGCATTAAGAATCTAAAATTACAAAATATATTATTAGACAGCTGATCTAGTAGCTACGTTTACCACGTTCTTCAGGTTGTGCGTTGAGTTGCTTTGACATAATCTGAACATTTTACTTTTATTAAGGCCAAACACGTGGTTTGCTGGGTAATTTCAATGGTGACGACAACGATGATTTCGTGTCGCGACAGAACACTGTGCTACCTTCTGATGCATCAATGAAAGATCTACATTACCAATTTGGGATGACCTGTAAGTTCAAATTTGAAAGACAATGTCCTCATTTTGTCTTTTTAAAAGAATTTTTAAAAAAACCCACTAAATATGTTATGGAAACTGCATTACACGAGAAATATATGTATATATATTTTTATATTCAAAGGGGAGGTGCAGAGTAGTGAATCGCTGTTTACACGTTCAAACACCGGAGTCAATACAATAAATTATGAACCAGTGTTTCTGGACGATATAAGAAATCCAGATATAAACTTTACCGCTGTAGTAGAGTTGTGTGGTGATTATAAACAATGCCAGTATGACTATAGTGTGACTGGGAATGAAAATATTGCTAAAGGGACCATGAAATTCATCGAAAAGTTCAAGGAAATAGAAAGTGACGTGCAAAAAGGTACCAACTTTTTCTTGCTCCAAGTAAAACAATTTGGCGTTTTAATGTACAACTCCGATAATATACAAATATGATACAAACATGATAATGATTAACGTTTTCAAAGGCAATTAAGAACAATTTTCATTTGCCATTTATTGATATTCCAGTCATAAGGTGCCCGTTTTTGGAGGTACCAACAAATGGGAACCGAACGGTTAGCGGTCAATCCGTAGGGGACAACGCCACATTCTGGTGCTATGAGGGATTTGAGCTCCTTCAGGGTGCGCCCTTTCTCGTATGCAAGGAAGATGGAAGATGGTCAGGGAACACACCAATGTGTGTAAGGAAAGTCGGTAAGTTTCCTTTCCTATACCCAGTTTATCAATATACCGGTACTTTTGTTTAGAAATCAATAAGGAAATCTAGAGGATCGAAAAATTAAACGCCCATTAAGAGAAGTGTTGATTTTCATTGTATCTTTCAGTCGAGGACGACCCGGTCAATGCTTTGGTTGTATATGTTGGATCTGGCGCTGGTGCTTTGATTGCTGTTATTATTATAGCAATTGTTATATTGGCCTTCGTCAAATGTAGACGAAAACCTAAACCGGATCCTGACCTGGAAATGTAAGAGTATATTTAGACTGATTAAAGTTATCTAGTTTCCGTATGAACATGCATTATTCAGTATCGCATTAGTAATCTTTTATTTTTGCATTCTGTTATTCACCTTAATTTCTTCTTCTTCAGAAATGGGCCTATATTTCAAAATCCGTTTTTTCTAGAAAGGTTTGTATCTTTAGAGATTAAAATTAAATCATGACTGTCCTCAGTATACATGTACGAGTTGGTTTTTTAACTTGGAAATTCATGCTTTAATTTTTATTTACAGCTTATCCACTCTAGGAAACGGTGGAGCATTTAAAATCCCACGCCCTACCTACGTAGACCCCCATCTACTGGATGACTATTTTTTCTAGTGGCTTGTGATGATTTATTCATCGTGGTGCATCTCTCTAGTCAACAGTTATCAAAAACCAGTCTTTCAAACATTGCAATATTTTACCGCCTTTCAGTTCTATAAACAGTCGCCTCGTTGTTGGATATATTTCCTGTTGATTGTTATAGAGCGTTTTAAAAACTATTTTAACAGACAATGATTTAGATAATGATTTTATGTGTGTTTATTATCTGTAGACTGATTTAGTGATTTTTATCATTCCAGTCATCGTCAGTGTCTTCATCAGTCTTATCATCATTTGTATATTTTCATGTCTTCCTTCATTTCATGCAATGTTAGAATGATGAGCGAGAGCATGAAAGTTGAAAGAGTGCGCGGTATTTTGAATGCATGCTGTGTAATTTTGATGGTAATGAAAAAGATTTGAAGATATTTTGCTGAATATAAGTTTGTTACTATAACATTTTGTATGTAATGCCAGAGTAAAATTTTGAAATGGACAAATAAAAACAAAAAAGAAATTACGAAAAAGCTTTTTTCTGTGTTTATGTATATAGCTGAAATGTCTTTCGTCCGTAATGTGAGAGAGAAAAAATTCTGCTAAATTTATAATTTAAAGGAATTACAACATGAACGGAATACATTACATCCAGGAAACAAACAGAAGGGCAGGCATGTTCATCATGCTGTGTAATGTAAGGCTCTTAAAAATAATGTGTCAAAAAACTCCTGGAGTCGTATGCTAATCATCCCCACCCCCTTTTTCTGGGAGAACTGCCAAGGCCCTGTGGGGTGTTTAGCAGGCGACCTTTACGTAACATTTGTGTACGTTGTATAACATGTACAAGAAATATATATACAGATAACGAAGTGATAAAATGTATTAACTGAAAATCTATCGGATAATGTTGGGTGTTTTTGTGTAAAATGTATTGTGTTTCATGAATCTAACATACTGTTTTAAATTTTATTAGACTCATATTTCCTGCAACATATTAAAAATCTAAAATTCTATTAAACTATCAAATGTCTTGCAATAGTGTTGTAACCATTGTAAATCCGTGACTTTCAAAATCTGCTATCATTTTACATATCGTAAAAAATCCGAAACATTCACACCCAAACCAACGTGGTGTGCACAACTGTGCTCCTTTTTCATGTAACCTTTGGCACTACTGGGAGGAGTCCATTGGTTTCTCGCGAGATTAAAAAGCCAACAATCTACTAGAATGTCAACTTTGCAGTGGGCCAAACACAAGACGTGCGTGTTTATCGTGGCGATAAATCTTCCTGGTTTCGCTTTTAATTGGGGATTATTTTCAAAATATATAATTCATGTCGTAAGACAAATTTTAAAAAGTGTTCTTTTTTTAAACAAAAAATAACAATTGAATTACATGTAACTTCCTTAAGTTGTGAACACGATATTTTCACAAATTCGTCTTTACACTGGAAGAACCCTTCACCAAGTCAAACCTAAAACGATAAACACATACTCTTTGTACCAAAGAAGTAGTTCTATACTACACCACCGTTTCGTTCTAGCCAATGGAGTATATTTTATGAACAATACACCTTTTTCAAACTCCGCCCTTTACGAAAGATAATTAAAAACCCAATTTCTAACAGAAACTCTATACCCATCGATCTCACACTTAGCTATCGTTCAATATGGAAGTTAAACAATGCATAATGACACACTATTATGGGAAACGACAGAGAGTTCCAAACGATAGTAGTTCGGACATTTAGAATTTAGCGCACGCCAAATCCTTGGAAATTCAGATTTTTCTCATCCAAAAAGTCTCTATGTTTTAATTTCAAACAGTTACCACAAAAGTGCAACGTACATCTGATTCATGGATCTTGGAGTGGTATTGGACCCCATTTAAAGCAAAAACTTGGTCATTAAATATTTTATTTATTTCAGTTTCATTATTGCTTTAGTGATTTCCATTCGGTGGTTTGTTTATCAATACCCGGAACGTAAATATATATAT
>CAJDSM010020996.1:1163-14709 GCA_903981925.1 Ostrea lurida
ACATACCTAAGGGGGTGGGGCTGCAAATTTATAATCGAACCGGTAGAAATGTACAGTGTATTGTAAAAAACCTTCCTTAAATGGTTGGAATGTGTATTTTTATTCTAGGGATAGTGGACTTCCTGGAGTTTGAATGTACCCTCTAATACCAACACAACATGCTATTATATCTGATACATTTTCATAGAAAAAGTTACTCATGCAATTAATTAACAACCGTGAGTTCCTTTAAATTATTTCCATTAGAAACAAAGGTCACGTGTATATATTAGGAACTTTGTGAACTGATAACTGTTTTTAATAGATTGTACATGTACTATTTGCGCGTGCGTTATTTTAGTATTCTATACAAAAGACCACTTCCGTTTCATTAAGGACACTAAGAATAAACCATATGAGAAAACCTTATTTATAACATGAAATAAAAATATCTATCTTTATGGGATCTCCGTAGTTATCTCAAAGAAGCACTGATTACAATCTTAAAGAAGCAAAGATTTATCAGATTTCGGAATCGTTAACGTCGGTCGCATATGGTTTTTCGATATATGTTCCTAGGCTCGCGAGTTTTTGGGACCGTCATGGCCGTTTTTTCCTGTTCGTAAATTTAATCAATCCACGGGGAGCAACGGTAATTTTCATCAGCTATGGTGAATGGATGTATGAATGCTGTATCCTATCATGTTATCCAATTTAAACATGTTTGTGGTCAAATATTTGTGTGAGTCGTGCTAAAAGCGTTGTCGTTAGCGAAGTTCGAATTCGCTTTCTTGTTGATTCCATTTCAAAACGTTTTGGCAGAGATCTTGACACTATGCTAACTGTATTTATCTTTCGCAGAAGCGACATTGATGAAGAAATTGAGACTGATTTAATGAGAAAAATTATCTAGAATTCATCGAACCGCCGGTCTTAAATCTCAATGAAGTGGTATCTAAATCGCTCAGTGATAGGACGTTTATTAATTAGATGAAAGCTTTGACCCGATAGAACGTTTTGTTTGATGTAGGGCATATATGATGGGGAGTAGAAATATAATTATAAATTGGAGGCAGACTTAATCCCCTGAATTTTAATAAGATAATATTTGCATTATAAAGCATTACGCTACATGGGGATTGCCTGGTGTAGTATGTGAATTGTATATATGCTTTAAATCTTATGTTTTAACGATACCCGATGAACATGTCTTACATTTCTGAATAATTTTCAAACAAAAATATTGTCATCATCATAATGCATTTCNACATGTCTTACATTTCTGAATAATTTTCAAAAAAATATTGTCATCATTATAATGCATTTTCTGTTTATTTCTTGCTTTTTAACGTTATGTCGATCTTGAAATGATGTCTCTCATTTTATCTTTCTTAAAATGATATGCAAATCGTATGATTTGATTTGTCACTTTAGAAAAACAAGATTGATACAGTTCGACACTGACGGATGAAGTCAAACCGAAACACCCCAAAGTAGAGAAGGAAACCAAGGAATTCGAAGCCGATGCTGCGCGCTCCCCGCGGGATTTGATTAGTGGCAATTGTGGTCATTAAAAATCGACTGTGTCTAATTTTCCCTAATCAGGAGTCGTGTTGACAGACGAGATGCTGACTTCGGGTCGTCTCTGATAAGTAGCTAGACATTGACAAGGTTTTGTAAGCTTCTGACTGGCTGGTTTACACAATTTGTAGCGTAAACATGATATCAAACGATAGCTGTATTTTATGTTAGTTTGGTCCAAGAACAATTTTAATATAATTAACACCATACGTAACGGAGTACAAGTGCTGTTGCTTAAAAAAATAATGATAAGACAACGCAACAGGGTATATTGTATCCCGTAAGGGTTTGTACACGTACATTTTTAGTTAATTAGTATTGTAGTGCATATTTTGAAAACGTTTATATGTTAAAGCAGATAATTATCAAAATCTTATGATGTGAAAAAAAAACAGTTCATTAATCAAGCCGCATGCGTGATGGCTCTAATGTTTTGTCACGATTTGATACCGAACAGATTTTCGTTTTTGTTCGTAAACGCTAACAAGTGTCAAAACTGGGAGATGTTTGTTGTATTCAACATAAATCAAGCTAATTTAAAACAACTATTTTCACGATGCTACTCAGCAGTGGAAACGGTGAAGCGGAGACGAACCCGAGCCGATTTCAAGACGACCACGTGACAAACCCCTCCAATAGCGGCACCATTTTCAGGATTCGTCCATCATTGACGCTTAATTAATGAACTCCTAATTTTGCCCGTCATTATTAAATAGCTAGTTTTCTTTTCTATCGCTAGCAAGCATATTTATTTACTTACTTCATTAAATTCGGTGCATTTCATAAATATTTAAGCCGAAGTGGAAAATGCCTTATTTTTGTTTCGGCATGGGGTGCATATATTGTTTCCAATTATTTGCCTGTTTAGCGATAGAGTTATTGCTAAAATAACAAATTATAGTCTTCATTTGTTATCAAAAACATATCGGTTTTTTTTCTTCCGAGAGAATAATGATGATTTTAAGATGTCAAATACGAAATGAGATATTTGACTTTTGAAAGATTGGTTTAGCATTCACGTATTTTTCATGTTTTAGTTGTTTTTTTTTTTAAATTGTAAACATTTGCTGGTACACAGTATCAAAATTATTTTGCCAATATTATGAAGTAACCACCTCATTAAATTCTAATTACATTATTCAATCTAAAATTAATATGATTTAAATATGAAAATAAAGACATGGTTTCCTATTCTACACTGTAATTAAATCGGAACGCACAATAAAAACAACAGCCAACTGATCCATTATCAAATTTAAAAATCATTGTACATGTTGTTCTGTTTATACAATGAATTAAAAAATGGTGTATCTTTTAAGTAATGGGTTTGAATTTATTTACGAAACGAGAATTTAAATACAAACAAATAATCCACAAAATGGGAAGATTCAAAATCTGTTTATTGTTCCCGAAAACAATATATGCCATTCCACAATAATCTAATCGCCGGTAGTACGCTTACACTTCGTTTACTCTTTTTTATCGGAGTTCACAGGGGATATGATATTCATCAGGTCTTATCGCTCTCCAAAATAGATTATCTTGCTAAAGAACAAAATATTATCTAAGTTTTTTTTCTTCGAGCGCCCAATTTTAACGCTACAGAACTTAACAGTCCGTTTGAGATTTGTTTGACATTTATCGATAATTATACTGCAACTATCAAACTTTCGGATATTTAACCCCATTTCTTTTCTCTGAACTCTGTGAAGGAAATTTTGAATTCTTTGTCAATATCTACGCCAAAAAATTAATCAGATAGAAATTGAGAATAAACAATTTCCAGGGTGATTGTCCTTATTAATTCATCTATTTTTCATGATATTTTTAAAATATTCAGATTTTAGAAGGTTTTAATTTGAAAATAGAAATTGAGTTAAGAAATCGAAGACTTACCATGTAATCCGAACTACCGCTGGTTGAGCCCGTGTCATTGACATGGTCGTCGTTCCGGGGGATTCTATTGCCGTGCAACAATTCTTCAAGACTTTCTATATATTCTATAGCGTTTCGTAATATTTCTACCTTCGGTAGTCTCTGATTTGGATTCGGACAAGTCCGCCGTTTCAATGTCTCAAACGCTTCATTCACTTTCCGAAGTCTTCGTCTCTCCCTCAATGTCGCTGCCTTCCGTCGATCAATGGTGACAGTTTTTCTTTTGCAGGCCTTACAAGCCCAGAGAAGACATCGCCGGTTTGGTCCGTGAAACCCTGGAGCTAGAACGTGGGGGACATTGTCATCCCCGTCGTCGGATCCTAGGCTGTCCCTATCGAAAGAATCCTCTTTCCCCGGGGAATCACACTCGGAACTATGCTTTTCAATGCAGTTTTCAAACGATTCACCTTTTATCAGTTTGGCTTCACGCTCAATCTCGTGTTCAGTTTTGGCATCCTTCATTTCAGAATATGGACGTTGATCTTTCGTCGGAGAACAAAACTCAGATTTTACACCCAGCTCACCTGACGGGGGCTGCAGAGGAGTGAAAAATGTCCTAGAGGGAATATTGGTTGATTGGTAAGGATACATTTCGGAGCTGTAAGGACGTTCGAAATGGCGGTGAAATGTTACGTTAGTGGAAGAATAGTAATCGGGGTTCCCCGATGAATTGGTATAAGATAAATCCGTCAAATGACGCCCCTCTGGCATTTCGCCTGCTACCAATGGATGTCCAGCGTAGTTCTGGTGGCTTGGTTCATAACGGCAGCTCCGATAATCCGCCATCATCATCATCTTGATAAAAGAGCACGTGCTGGGCTATCGTCTGTCTTTTCAATTTAATATGTTTATGATGAAAAATTTGTTGTAAAACTGAAGTAAATTCGCACGAAGAGTATTAAAACTCTAATAAATCAACAAAGAGTATCCCCTTGGTTTTCAAATCAATCAAGGGACTTTTTAACACAACTCTCCGGATTCCTCCTAAATTACTGCCTTGTGAAAAGTTTTCGGTTTCAGAATTGTTGCTTTGAAAACTTCTAATTGCCAGTTGTAATTTTTACTTGCAAAAACGTTTTGCAGGCAACGGTTAGCATTTAAATGCTAAAATGATTCCAGAGCGCCATTAACGGAAACCATTTCACTTTTAGTAACTTTTCATATGTCATCAAGTTGTGTTCAAAAATTTCGAAACTCGATAAGAAAATAAATTTCACACGTGGAAAATATTTTCAAATTAATTAACTGCCAAGTTTTACCATCCGCACAGCTAGAGGCAAATTCGCCTTAGAGACCGGAGCGAGCGCAATGTCTTGGTAGCGTTTTTTAAAAAAATAATGGCAGGGATAACAAGAAATTGTAATATTTATAACGAGCCTCGTTACGTGAGAACTTTTTGAAGTTTTTGGATTATATATCACGTCAAAAGTACTACATATGATTAGATTTCAGCCAATCAACGCCTTTGTAGTGAAATGATAAATTTTGCTTCCGCGTTCAATCCTCCCCCTTTTACGCCTTTTCAACGATAGAGGAAAAGGTCACTTAAGAGGTCAAATGCGAAATGAAAGTAAAAACATATGTGCAATGATTGTGATATTGAGGGGAGACGATCCCTCTCGTAGTACGACTTACTGAATAAAAATATTAAGTGATTCAAGTGGGCTTTCAATTTTCCATTTTAAATAAGTTTTTTTAAGGAGACCTACATTCATCGGCACTTAAAACCTCGTGTATTACTTCCGATTCTCTATAGTATTTAAAGAAAAAGTGCAAAGGATATCCTTTCTGCTCGTTGAAAACAAAAGATATTCTTTACGCTATATTTTTTGAAAACATAATAAGAATATTATATGAAAAAGAGTACATTGCGAAGCATAAAACATACAAGGTAAGAGTCTACTGAAATCTTTGTTTTTAGTGTGTTTTCTCCTCAAAGTGCTAAGTAAACGTCAATGCACGTGCATATTCCCTTCAACTGATTGCCCCTCGAGTGTCCACTTCTGGAAACATGAATGCGATTTCGCCGGTGGGAAGATCGCTACTAGCATAACGTAGGAGGTTTCTAAAACACTAAACCATAGTACCTTCCCATAATCAGCGTTTCAAGTACAAATCAAAGGCAAAGCAGAAAAGTAGGAGCACTGGGATTGAAAATTGTCTCTGAGCGAGGAGTTTTTTCTTTGAAGTTTTTCGAGAAACTGACGGTGTTCCTCTGCCAGTACATGGTAAAGGAGACATAATTATGAAACTCCCAAATAAAAACAATCACTCCATTATGTAAGTTTTAATTGCAGTGTCTTGAAAATCGACGAGAATTATGTCAGAAGAAAGGACACNACAATCACTCCATTATGTAAGTTTTAATTGCGATGTCTTGAAAATTGACGAGAATTATGTCAGAAGAAAGGACGTGTACGTAAGTAAACTAAATTGTAAAGTTTGGCTTCAATTATGCTCAAATGACATAGTTTAGAGAAAAACAAAATCACAAGCCCCTTTTCGAAATCTGCAATTATTTACTCAATACAAAAATATTACATGAATAACTTGTTGGTAGATGATATTTTTTTTTTAAACCTCCAAGTTTTCGCAGTTTGATTTATTAAAGCATGCTCTATATGAAAAAGGGTATATGTACATTATATATAAAACAACTAACCATTGTCGCTTTTAAGGTTTTTATGAGTTATCTGCCCTTGAGAAAAAAAACCTACCAAATCTTGTGTGTTGACCTTCGTCTTAATGCGCAATAACTGAGAATTTTGTCATGGAGAAATTTATAATTCGACCTCCTTTTTGAAATATTGGTAGCATCTTTATTCTATGCCCATTAATTAACTTCCATGCTTAACTGGTGATGCATTATTTAGGTTGAAGTTTATTTTAAAGAATCACTTGAATCGCTATAACCTTTAAGACGGTACGTGTATATATTGGATGTGGTGATATATCTTATACAGATTGATATAAAATATGCACAATATAGAGGAAGTGATATATTAATTATACTTGAAATGTGATGGATGTTGTACATGGTCATCATACATGGAGTGAAATGAACATTACACGTGAAAGGAAATGAACAGCAGAGATGAAATGAGTTGGTTATTATGCATGGAATGGGTTAGACATTATACATGGAAGAAATTGACAGTATACATGAAAATACATGGAATGAGGCAGTGATATACATGTAATATACATGGAATGTGATAGAATAGGGAATTCACATTGTCTTATTTATAATAATAGATACGGCCACAGAAATGTATCCTTCAATAGATGTACATATCAAATGTACTTTTTGAATAAAGTTATGAAAGGATGAATTCTTGTTATCATTCAGATGAACTAGATGATATGCGCCCTATGTGCGTGTATTTTCTTCATGTACGAAGCATTTGGGTCATGGCACCGCCTTCTTTCTTACAGTTGCAAAAGGATGGAAATAAGTCGTGACCGAGAAAAGTAACACGGCATAGTAAATTTGTAGCTATTTTGAACTTCATATTCCTCTGTTAGCCATTTAAATGTTATACTCTATGTAAGGGGAAAATGAGAAAATCATTTTATTTAGTTATTTACCGATTTGTACGGATGTTAGAGTTAGGGGGTCGTTTAGAAGCAAGAGACACGGGTCTTTCGGACAAGACAATAAAAAACGGAGGTACCGTGTCAAAACAGTTGAACCCTTACTGCTATGTCCCTGAGCACTAGTCATAGGTCTAAATTTGTGATATTTCACCAAACGCTGTGACGTCCCAGTGTGAATGAAATATTTTCCAAAGGACATCAAGCGAAAACAAACCCCAAAACACTGTATGATCTGTTACCCCTACTTTATGACATTAGGTATCTCATTGCACTATTGTTATGAAAATTTTCAAACTATCATTAGTAGTAGAATTTTGACAAAATGAAGATTAATGTGAGAAAATTCGGTCCACCACGTGGATTACTGCGTTTAGCAGTGTTAACTTGCGTAATTAAGTGAGATACTCTACCATGTCACCAGAAAACCTAGCCCCCCCCCCCTAACGAGGCACTGTCGGCTACCCCCTCCATACACGCCCGTGCATGGACACAAAGTCCCAAAGCTCCAATGAGACCAGCTGATACAGGTCACCAGCCAAACATCAGAATCACTCAGCACTTATACATGTATGTACCAATTTGTAAACGAGTAGCAGTTACCCAGCTAAGTGTTGACCACGCTCACCGTTTCTCAAGAGGGATATTCTACCACATCACAAGAAAATCTAGATCACTTGAGAGGCAGTTCAAAGTTTCCTCTTATACTGTCCGCTCAGGCGTTTTCATTCTACTATGCAAACGGACAGAGATGCGTTCATACATAGTGATTATGCTGTAAAATTAAAACAAAATACGACTTATAAATATATCAGCTTAGCTGTTTGAATTAAGAGAGTGTGACATTGAAATGACCATGACACAAAAACAAGAACAGTGACACTCACTTGTTTGATTGCTACAAATAAAGTATAACACCTCATGTTTACTCCTCCTAGGCACCTGATCCCACCTCTGGTATGTCCAGGGGTCCGTGTTTGCCCAACTGTTGTTTTGTATTTTATTTAAGATTTACGAGATTGATCACTTTTCGTTATCTTTGCCTTTACTTCAACGCGTCCAGTAAATATGAGATGAATCCACTCTTTGAAAAAAGGTTTATTGCAATAGTGTTTGCAATGAATGTTTATCAAAATTTCAATATGATATGAAGTCGAAATATGACAGTTTTCACTATAGTATATTATGTGAGTTGCCAATTCTTTTAATTATAGTTATTTAGTATTTATATTATCAAAGTTCCATCTACAGTTTAAAACACTCAAGCGTTTATTGTACTATATTTAAAAGTATCAAATCACTTTGTTAAATCAGGACATCAGGGATGCACTTACTGTCGGACAATTTAGAAGATCAAAGATTTCAAAGCATCACTTTTTCTATCTCAATCAATTTCTATATTTTTTAAAACATTACGTTTTTTCTACTATGCTAAATGGAAGCATCAAAGTTTTAATCATCATAAGCACGAGTTGTTTTTTTTTTGTTTTTGTTTTGTTTTGTGGGTTACTTTTTTTGTTCGTTTGTTTGGTTGTTTGTTGGGTTTTTTTCGGTTGTAATTTGCTGTGAAGACGTTTATGATTGTTGTGTAATAAATTAATTGCAAATTCAGTTCGTTATGAATTTATATTTCATGAGAATCAAACCCTACAACCATGGGAAATCAGTAAAGCAAAGGTCGTCACTAAAACGAATGTCCGTTTTAAACTCATGGAGTGACTGAATTCTAAATGTTCTCGTTGTTTTCATCAGATACTGGTATATTGTTGTAATCAATAAAAGGAAATAGGATGCAAATTGAACAGGTGCTAAAACACGTCCTTCCACCATATAAATACAATGTACTACACTTATATTTGTGTCTAAGTCCGAATACAGTGTGTAACTTTCTATTACGATAGGAAATTACATAAAACTGTTCATCAGGATGAGTCGAAATTATACTTAATAAGGGTCAAAGTATAAAAGAATTTTTTTTATTTAGTTGAAAATATGACCAAATATGGAGGGACAATATGATCTGAATATAGCCAGAGTGTTTCTGTTTTAAACACGAGCCTGGCATCCGAGTGGTACTTACTGAAAGTTGAATGGGATAGTGGAATAATTAAAAACGGAGTGACCAATAAGTACCGGCCAAGTACACGGACAGTCAGTGCTATTTTTCGTATACTATGTTGTTATTCAGAGAGGCGATCGTGGCCTTCACATTGTCGTATACTGCCCTTTGTTGTTTCCATGTTAAGCTAACAAATGCGTTCGTGTTTTCTAGTTGGTAGAACAGAGTATTTTACTTAAAATCGGGGACTCTGTTTTCCATGTGACGTGGTTCAGCCAACTTGTCTTCTGTCATATTATTGTTTCAAATTAATCAATTTATATTATGACTACATACAGGTTTTTATTGTAATACAAAAATATGACACACAAACTACGTTAGATCGTAACTCCTTACCTCCACCGGCTGAGTAATTTTGATTCACAATAAAATATGAATATCTATTGCAATTTTGATACAGCATACATGAAAAAAAAAATTTCATATCACGGATATGACCAAGTTGTTTTAAAAACGTGTAGCCAATCCCTTCTGCTCTTTTATTTATAAAATATAACCATTTCACACGATGGAAATTTATTAAAGATGGACTCGCTGTTGCGTAATATTGGGGGACAAATACCTGATGTATGGTAGGATGGTCTTCTATCGTTGTCAGGAGTTAATGAAATCCAAGTTTAAAGGGAATAATTTGTTTTTATACATATATCACACAGAGAATGCTTAAGTCTCTCGATTATTTTGAAATGCTTACCCCATGATAAAGATGGTAAATCTTGGTAGTATTGTCTCACAAAAGCATATAAACAATAGCTAGCTGTTTCTTTATTGCAGTGACAGTAGTCTTTCCTTTTGGAACTCATTTATCAATCTTCTGAGGCTATTGTCTGTAACCTTCAATGGCAGTTAATTTCATTTCACACATCGTTAGCAAGGAAATTACAAATAGCCAAAGAGCGTAGAACCTTACACAAACCCAGAAGGTTTGAGTAGAAATTTATACAGCAACAGAGACCGCAAAATGATATATTCAACGCCTCAAAGACAGAATAATAAGAATTCTAAATGTATTCTTTGGAGGGATCATCTGCTTTTGAGATTCCATTATTTGACAATTGAGTGCAATTTCACAAAGCATGAAACTGACAACTTATTCCAAACTCTCTAAGAACCCCGACTACAGAGAAGCATCCAAGCGAAATATCAGCTTCATGTAAGGTTTTATAATTGGTCATATATCGAGATAAAATCGTTTTTAAAGAAACATTTATATAGCCACACATAAAGAATCAGAATCTGACAAGAACTGTAATCTGATGGGGGCTTTGTAACTTCAAAACTTTTCAAGCAGAGATATCTATGATTTCTTTGAAAAGGATTACTGCCTTTACATATTTGATGTCTACTTTGTAGTCGAGTCCTAAAGTTCTGGAAATAATGCGAAAATAATGCAGGAATCTGGGAGTTGCGTCGCTGTCTTAAAATATTTGTTTATATAAAAGAGATCCTATCACACAGTGTATATTATGGGTGTACTTTAGAACTCTGATATAGGGTCCTGATATAAGTTTCATTTAGTCGTATAGGCATACTTTGAAATCGCATCATACACAAAGATTTGACAAGAAATTTAATTTCAAGTATGCCATGATAAGAAAAATACACACTGAAGCCCCAGCTATGCTGTTGTCCTTTGATATTTGCACGTAAAATGTTTTAGAATGAATATACCGTAGATCTAAGTTTGCGAACGTGACATATGAAGAACTGTGTATGTATCGATTGAATGATTGTATAAGAAACAAATATAATTCACGTTCGAAACGTAAAGTACAAATAGTATATACTACAAGAACTGGCAATGGGAATCAAATTTTAGTACCGGTAATTCACCGTGTCCTAGCACTCAACAAAAGAGTCATAAGTTTTCTCTTATCACACAATTTAATGAATATGCTAAACATTGAATAAACCACACATAAAATCGTTTGCCCGAAAACCGTCTCATAGGTACCATTGTGGTTTATGTCAGTAAGCGTGACCATTGTGGCGCACTGTCAGTAAGCGTGACTATTGTGGCACACTGTCAGTAAGCGTGACTATTGTGGCGCACTGTAAGTAAGCGTGACTATGTGGCCCCACCGGCCACTAATGATGCGTGGCTAAGTGCGTCACCGGTCAGGACAAGTAAACTAATTATTGGATAGATTATGGTAGATTGATATGGTTGGCGATATGTTTATATCCCTCTTGAGAGTACTTCTCTGATATAGAGACGATACCATTGCCGGTGAAGGCAAAATTTAGGCCTGTGCTCGGCGCGAGGACCTTTGAGCAGGCGTACCACACCGTTAGTCGCCTCGTACATGTACGACAAGCAAGGGGTACTAAGGACCTATTCTAACTCGGGTCCCCTCGGGGATAGATTGATTTCAAGTGCTATGAGTTTGAACGTAAAGCTTTTGAGGTTGATGCGACCTGTACAGTGTAGGTACTTCTACGAAACAAACCAAGCTAGAGTGTGGTAGTCGCACCTGCTGCACTGTCCAGTAGTTAATGTATTTACTTTCGTATTTTTTTTTCAGCAAAATACGTGAATCTATATAAACTTGTAGAATTGATGACTGCACTACACGTTATTTTATCGTGTTTATGATATGTAATTTCACCTTGCTAATGATGTATATTAACTTCATGCTGCAATTAGAAACTTTATCTTGAAAGTCTTTGAAAACCAGCAGAAATCAATTTGGATATCTTGATATAAACATTATAATTAAGTGTTAGTGAGTTCGAAATGATTTTCACGTATAATAAGCCATGATACACGTATACAGTGAGAACGCATTCGTCTAACCGTAGTTCAAATGAGGTTATATGCACATTGTACAACACTGCATTAACCAATTGATAGTTTAAATGCAAATAGTCTGAGGAACTTCTTTTTGAAAAAAAATATTCTGAAAGAAACTTTACTACTCGAACCAAGTATTCAATAAATGAGTGCATCTCATTGATTTGTTGTAAGTCATTATATTTGTAAAGTTGATTTCAGGATTGAAAGTAAATTCTACTTAATATTTCCGTTATAAGTAAGTTGAAGTTTTTTTCGTTTGATAAATTACGTAGCAGTTCGTAAATTGCATGTAAACTTGTCCCAACTTTTTACGTTAATTCTTTGATTTATTTGATGTAATGACGGATTATCATAAAGAAAATACAAATGTTGCAGTATCAATGTGGCCTCGAAATGAAAACCTAAGGATATTTGCGATATTTATGTGACGTCATATTGCGAAAACCCTCTATTGGTAAAGTCAAATGAACCAATCAGATTGCAATTTGCGACACACATTAATTTTGTATACAACATTAAGGAGCAGTATGCAGTAAGAACATGTGGACTTCGTCGTGATCGTTATGATTGTATGCAGCAGGGTTCCGACACATGCGTATCTTAAATTATGAGGAGTCCGGGTTCATCCACAGAAATCAAATATACCGATATCTGAACTAACGAGAGACATAAATAATATCTACATTTCCAATGTCTTTTTAAGCCTTTCATTGTACAGTAATTTTGACTACGGATTCCCCTGTTTGCCTGATCAAGACAATGGGCGCAAGGCAGTGTGACCGATCGACAGGGGATGTTTACTCTTCCTAGGCAACTGATCTCACCTCTGGTGTATTCATATGCATGCGTGAGTCCGTGCTTACCCAACGCTTGCTTTATATTCTATTTGGGACTTACGAGATTGACCACTGTTCCTTATTACATGTATTTCCGTTTTCCGTTCACAAATTGTAATAATTGCTATTTATTAAATGTGTGTTGTGCAGCCGTGAACAGTGAATTTTAATGAGTATATTCTGATGAAAACAAGAAACGCAAAGTAGAAATTCTTTCCTGAATCTTTTCAATTAATTATTTATACATTTTAGGGGTTCTAGAATAACTCCTAGTCAAATCAAACGCTATTTTTTATTGCTGTTGGGAACTATCTGTTGGACTATCTTTTGAAATTCATAAGTTAACGTATTCTAATGAAAAGGCAGATAACGAACAAAGATCAATATCGTAAGTCCCGAATAGAATACAAAACAAGAGTTGGGCAGACATACCAGAGGTGGGATCATATGCCTAGGAGGAGTAAGCATCCCCTATCGACCGGTCACACTTGCCAGGAGCTCATGGTCTTGATCAGGTAAACGGAGTAATCCGTAGTCAAATTCAGTGTATAAAGAACGGCTTAAGGTAGTATGAAACGTTCGTCCATATCATAACTAAGTGACGCGTTTCCGCTTGAAACACGGTCTACTTTCGGTTTAACGTTTTAGTCGAGGAAGAAAAAGTTTAGGAAAAATTTCACCTCATAAAAGACACAAAATGCCCTT
>CAJDSM010020999.1:0-11682 GCA_903981925.1 Ostrea lurida
ACATAACAAAATATAGACTTATACATATCTATACATAACAAAATATAGACTTATACCTATCTACACAAATAACAAATATAGACTTTATACATATCTACACATAACAAAGTATAGACTTATACATATCTACACAAAAAATATAGACTTATACATATCTACACATAAAAATATAGACTTATACATTTATACACGAAACAAAATATAGACTTATACATATCTACACAGAACAAAGTATAGACTTATACATATCTATAAACAGAGCCTTGTCCTAGACTGCGAATCTTGTCCCCTTAGTGGAATTTCCCTATTCTACACTCGTACTAATGGAGGATTCTATTAATCTACACATTACAACATTATTAGTTAAACTACATTAAACCACAAAATAAATAAATTGGAGTATATATGTTTTTCCAGTTTGGGTCTTGTACACTGTCAGTTTTCTGACAATGAAATGTGACAACAAACACAAAATTGTTTCTGTAAGATTCACACACGTGATAATTTTTCAACCCCAAATCTGTACAATGCCTTTGAAAAAGCGTGATTTTGAGTGCAAAATCTGTACACACGTTTGCAAAATGTACATGGTACTAAATCTATGCAGACAAATATATCAATTACCGTATAAAATGTTTCATATGTCTATAAAAGTATTAAGCTGAGAAATGTTTGCACAATTTCCATAATTTGATTGTATATGTCACCTTTAAATACTTCATCACTACTAATTTTCTTTGCATACCTTGCATTTTCAATTTGAAAGATTAGAGGAAATTCGGATGATCACATTTGGTGACACACTAAACTTAAAATTAAAATTATCATAACTTTTTTATTAATTATTCTTACAAAGCATTTAATAATTAAGGTTTTAAAATGTTTTCAAAGTCATAAAAGATGCTTTCTAGGAAATTGATCTGGTTTTTATTTTTTAACCACATGACTACGATGTTGATACCCAGCCTAGTGATTTAATCATTTGTATCCCTTTATGCAAAAGGCGTCAGGTATCATTGGTAATTAATTGACCTGTTGTGGACACACCTTTTGTCCGTGATCTATTAAGCATATCGAAGTCCCACAGTACAGAAATGGATTGCGTAATCAAAACAGCTGTTCTCAAGACTGAATTTAAAGGATTTGCATAATTTATCATTTAGCATGAATTTTTGTGTACAGTCTGTACAGCGTGAATTCCATTAAAAAAGTGTACATTTTTTTGTACAGTCTGTACATATCACAGGTATGGATTCACAACAAAATTCTTGTTTATGAAAACGAAGGTACGTCTGAATGTCGTACTATCAGAAAACAAACTATCGATGGATATGTAAGCACAAATATAATAATAATAATAATAATAAAATACACTTATATAGCGCCTTATCTAAAAATACTCTAAAGCGCTGTACAACATACTAAAATTTACAATTAATACTTCAAATAAAACCATAGAATACAAAACGAAAATACCTTACACATTTAAAACATGAATGCAACATTATGTCATAATAGATAAAAAGTAAATCAAGACAATTTAAAGTATAAAATATGATGCAGGCATAAAACGTCCTAAATATATGAAAAACATAAGTAAATCTAAAACACAAACGTGCCCAATGTTCGGTAAATTTAACAGTAGCTATTTAATGGTTATAGGATTAACAGTTTACAACACAATGAATAACAAAAACAACAGACTCTGAGCCATTTCTTTCGCACATCTCAGTTGAAATTCACATCTTTGTAGTTTTCAAATTTCAAAATACTATGCTGTATTTAAAATATTGTGACATTCATCAAAGGCAGGGTAAAATAGACTCAACTCGGTGCTCATTCAAACAACGCCTTGTGACGAAATAATCTTACCTGTGTCTCCATGGACATGTGGTACTGAGTCCCACACTTAATTCGACCGGTGACCTTGACAGCAGATTTAGCAATGGCACCTGGAACAGGATTACAAAATACAAAAATAAAACCATATGTATGCCTACTGTATACATTTATATATGACTGCAGTGAAATGGAATCTTCAATATAATTATGCATACACATGAAAATTACCTATTCCAACACCTTTGCAATCCATTTCACTGAGCATTCTGTCCCTATTTTCATTCTTTATTTCATTGCTTTTACTTTTTTTTTCTTTTTTTTTTTTTTTTTTACACATTTCACAAACAGTGTATTCCAACAAAAATTCTGTTTCCCAGTATATGTCTGACAAGGCAGATTTCACTGTTCATTGAAATAATGCAGAGTTTTTGGAATCAATTCTTGCAAGCCAAACATATTTAATAATTGTACCATTCCAAACAATCAATTGCACTGTAATTTTCTACTGGTCTACACAATATTTAATACAGTCGAACCTCGTTATCTCAAACTCGATGGGACCAAGAAAAAAGTTTGAGATATCTGTGAATTTGAGATATCGAGGGTAAAAATACTAAGAAAATAGGTGGTTGGGACCTCCAAATCAGTTTGACATAACCATGGGATTCGAGATATCAGTGTTCGAGATATCAAAGTTCAACTGCAATTTAATTTTACTTGTTAATTTGATTGGTTCATTTGACATTTAGCAACATTCATTATACCATATAATCTAACTTGCTCTTTATGGGGTCCTAGAATGATGTCAATGCATTTGACGGTATTGTTGCTATACGGAAAATATGTCCACCTCTTGAAAAAATCCCTATTATCTCGCAAGTTATTCATCACATAACGTAAAATGTAATTTTCTGAATTAAATTATAAGGAATGAAGCCAATTTTGACCTAGCTAGGTTATTCGATATCATCAAACCTGATGCAGTTTACGCTTCAAATAATCCACTTCGCAGATTATAAAGCGTAAACTGCATGAAGTTAGATTATATCGTATAGCCTAGGTCAAAATTAGCTTCATTCCTTATATAGACAAAACCGTCGGACCACCAGTTTTCAATCATTTTGATAATTTAAACAAGTTCTGTGAAACTTGAGCTAAAGATTTCCCTAAAACTTTAAAATGTCATACCAGCAATTCATAAATAATATTATGAATAGTATTATTTTCAAATCCCTTTTGCTCTAAAGACTTGATAAAATGAAACAAAAGACAAAATCTACCTTCTGCATCTCCCACTTTGAATTCATCTGCCACCTTTGGAAATATTGATTTCTTTGCAATGGCTTCCTCCATGGTGAGTATGGGAGGTTGGCTGTCGGTGTACGTGACCTTGATTTTCCTTGCAGCGGAGCCAGCAGCATCCGAATTCTCTAAATGTATGTTCAATATCAATTAAAAGTTACTGCAACAAACTAATGCTTCCTTGAGATATAATTATACTGTAGAACATGGCTACCAATCCACATATGTCATCATTCAGTAATTATTATAACATTACAAATACAAACTCAAATACAAACCTGCTACAATGATTCCTATTGGCTGATTGTAAAATTCCACTTTGTCACTTGCCAAGACCTGCAAGAAAGAGAAAGTGTATTCACTGGTATGAATTAATCAAAAGAAGACGATTTTCATCGCACTGAAAGGTCACAATATTACCTCTTCAGATGCGGAAGGTGGGGGTGATATATTGTTGACTCCAGGAATATCTTTGGCTGCAATAAACTTCAGAAATCCGGGCACCGTCTAAAAGAAAATAAATGTAGACCTAAGTATAAACAGTTCTCATTCAGAGTTCACAATGACACTCAACTTTGTTTTATGCAGGTTATCCTCTAAAATTGATTCGAGACCACACATTTTAAACTGTCTCTCTATCTGTAGAATTAACAACTTTGTTCTACAATGAAACCTGTCTATCTTACATGCAGCTAGAGAAAAAATTGTGAAATTAGAAAAGTTGTTGGATTACAATAACAGTGACTTTTCATTCATGTATCAAAAACTTTAGACTGATAAAAACTTTTGATCCGATTCCATGTATCAATGACTTTACAGTGACAACTTTTTTTTTGGCTTCGGTGTCTGGGTAGCACAGTGGTTAATGAACTTGATCTAACCGCTGCGACCCGAGTTCGATCCCATGATCGGCAGTGGTTGTTTGTGAGAGGGCAATGTGGTCACCCACTCAAGACATGTGGACCCCAGCTTCCTCCCACAACAATGACCTAGCACCAACATCCGTGCAGGTCAGTAACTACTGTATAGTGGGTAAGTATCCCGGTTGGAAAAAATTGAGATTTTTTTCACTTAGGAACATATCGTGGTTGGTTGAATTCACGGAAAATTAAATCTTTGTTATTGGTTATTTATATAATTAATTCACTGAATGTTAAATTCGTGGAAATTTTGTTTCAGCGAATATAGCGAAAATGAACTCCGCATGTTAATTCCCTGCTATACAGTAGTTAACATTCATTTGTATGTCCAATTTTGAAAATACATTGACAACAACTTTGATCTATGAATGAAAACCTTGACACTGACAGTAAATATATGAGCTACATGAGAGAAGGCATTATCAATATCCAGAGGTTATCAATTATTGTGGCAAGGCCTAGAGCTGGGTCACTTTTGACAACTTCATGTCAGCCATTCTTAATATTGCCAAAAACTTTTGATCTTCAAGAATACTGGCTTTATCAATGGTGGAAAATAGAATTTTGCTACCACATTGAAACGGGCATTCATACTTCAAAACATTTAAAAGATAATCATTGGCGGTCTTTATAAATAAATTGACTGAAATTTGATTACCGATGCAGCAGACGCATCAATACTCTGAATTTTGGCGTTGGCTTCTGTGCTCAGGAAGAACTCAGCATAGCACTCTTTTGGTTGTCCAGCAATGTCATTGATGTAAACTGCTCTGCCAGAGGCCTGTGGAAAATGTCACACACAATATTACAAGCAACTTTTAAACTGTATGAAGAAAATGGCAAAAGCTGCTTTATTCATAAATTTAAAATCTTAAGTTTTCCCCCTATCTTTATTGAACATGAAACAAATAACTTCACAAAAGTATCTATAGATACTATGTATGTGGCTTACAAGCTATAAAGTGTGCAGTATCTCCTTAAATCCAAACATTTTTGACATCAATCAGTCATAACAGAGGGTATATTTAATGATTTGAAATAAGATGATGAATGGTACTGTATATTTTGGTGTACTAGATACTTTTGAGAATTCAAATCCCTCCTTCCTTCTTCCCCCACATATATTGAAATCAAGTTCCCCAAAGCGTATCAAAAGCAGTATTTTCTTACAAAGCCACAAAACTGCTATTGCTTTGCAATTACATTAGGTGCCCAAGTTTCATAAAGAAATATGTGTACATCAGAGGTTATAAAGTAGCAAGAGTAAGTAATGTTATACAATATCAAAATTCCAGCCCGAAATCAGTCAATTACCGTAGAAACAAAAGTAAGTCTAACGAGTGGAATATGTACGATCAAAATTATACGCATAAAAAATATCACTTGTTCCTGTTATACAAAAAAGTATAAAAACATGCATTCTCAGGATTGATTTCATGCATTAGAGAGACATAAAAAACTAATTGATTTAGTGATTCAAAACACCATTCACATATTTCATTGTCAATATATTAGGAGTGCTGTTCCCCTCTCACCAATTATACTTCCCACCTGGATAACCAGCTGGTTGGATCTGAAAGCCCAGAGAAGATATACGTGTACATCTTCCTTTTTTATAACAACTACAGTTGAACCTCGTTATCTTGAACTCGATGGGACTGAGAAAAAACTTTGAGATATCAAGGGTAAAACTACTTAAATAATAGGTGGCTGGGACTTCTCAATCACTTCGACATAGCCATGGTATACGAGATATCAGTGTTTGTATAGAGATACCAAAGTTCAACTGTACTAATAAATTACACTGCACAATGACTAAAGTTACAAGGTGTTATACAATTCAAAAGGAACTATTTACCTGATTAATGGCCTCTACTTTTGTCATAGGTTCAGTGAGGGGCCATTCAATGGGTTGGGTGTCGTAAGTCTGTTGTCCTGACGACAGAGGTCTGATGAGGGGAAGCGCTCCACTCCTGAATGGCGAGGCAGCCTTGTTTCCCAGGACATCTAGCACAAACTATCAAAAAAAAAAAAAACACCAAAAAAAAAACCACAAATAAATAATAATAGACTAATAACCCCATTCAAATTATCAAAACTTTTTATAGACATCATGTTGATGTGCATTGATGCAGTTTTCCATCCAAATTTTTGTTGGATGTCTGCCTGCATCACCCGAAAAAATATGAGATTCAGTTCTGAAATGAAGCAGTACTTACTCTGTAAAACAGTCCCATGGCAACGTTCTTTCTGAAGCTAGCCGAGGTCAAAACCGGGTCACTGTCATCAGGAACCACTTCCTGGGCCAACACAGTCAGAGCACCTGCTCAAAGTCATCATACTTTCAAAATGAGAGTTTCCAATGTATGTCTTTACAGTAAGAAAAGCAAGGCTTTGTTTTACTTCAAATAATAAGCTTAATTAGGCCTATCCTATATTTTTAGAAAATTTTAACATAACTTTTAATTTTTGGCTCTAAAATAAACATTATGACCAATGAACTCCTACTTCNTAATTTTTGGCTCTAAAATAAACATTATGACTGCAATGAATTCCTAGTTTGCACCTTTTAATGTATTGGGGTCACCAAGAGCTTTCCCTGCCAGGTATTCTTCTGTCTTTGTGGCATGCACCTTATAGAGACACAAATAGACACACAAACAGTGAGACACAAATAGAGATGCACAATACCACATATACACCAACATGCACATGTATATATCACACTGCTCTTGGAGACAAATCCACAGCAGTTTATGTATCACAATTACACCAGATAGACATCCATTTCTGACTTACAAATGTTTTGCTTATTCCTCCAAATACAATCGTTGGTTTGCTCTTCACCAGATAGTTTTGGGTTTCATCAACATCAAAATTCATCCCAGCATTAATCTCTGAGTGGGCGTTCTGTTCATGAAAATGAAGATAGGTTGCAGACAAACTTGTTTTGTTATTACAATGTACCATTTACACTTGCTAATCAAGACCTGCTTTGTGGAATCCATGTATGATGGGCTTTAATTTCATGATTTTTATCACTTTGTATGAAATTTTTCGATGGTTTAAATTTTGTGGAAAAACCCCTTCGAATAGCTTATACCCCAAATTGTTTAAACAGCACTTTCTATGGTCTTATTTTCACGATAGTTAATATAATCGCAAATACAATAGCGAAAATATTTTTAGAGATTTATATGTGACATGCCATGAGACTTTGAATCGAGTCTAAATGAGGTATACTGTAGCACAGTGATATTACTAAATCTTTTCACAAGAAGCTGTAAGGGAGATAACTCTGTAATGTCATGATGAAGCTGTAAGGGAGATAACTCTGACCTGGGTACGTTTGTTGACTTTGTAGATCCTGACGACATGGCTGTCTGATATGGAGTTCAGAAACATGGCTACAATGATGTTATCTGTCATGTCCTGACTCAAGAACTGGGAGATAGGAAGAACCTTTGTCTCGCCATTCACAACTGCAGTCAGAAAGAAAATCAACTGTGCATATATTCAAAATCAGAGATTTAAAAACTTTATTCAGGTACCTCCATCTTAATGTGACTTAAATTATCAATAATGATGGTTCAAAGTAGAAAAGCTGTTCAATTTAATCCATGACCAAACAGACGTTCGATAATTTTATATTTTCATGGGTTTAAAATGTCATGGTTCTGACTCTTATAATGAATTCATTGACATTAATTTTCATTTTATGCACAAAAATTCATTGTTTTTATTTATCCACAAAAATAATGGTATTTTAATCCCAAATGAAAATTCATGATTAAAGATTTTACATTAAATCACACATTTTCATAACACAGCATCATAAAAATACATAAATTCTGGTTAAAATGACAAAATTGATGTTACCTATGTTTAGCTGAGCCCCAATGGTTTCCAGCATTGTATAGACATCGGACTGAAACTCTGGGTGTTTGTGTTTCAACATCAGGTTTCCTGCCCAGCTGCCAAGCTAATTTTTGAAAACAAATATAAATGGCCTATAGGCCACACTGCTCACCTGCCTTTGCCCAAAGAGTCATGGGTGTGAAATAATTTGAACTTTGACCACCTAAGGGTGGTGCTCTTGCATATCAACACCTCTGATATGGCCCCACCCTAACTTGAATCTTAATTAACTATATGAGGATGCTTGCATATTATCAAATAAATTGTTACTTTTTTTATTCTTACCAAAAGTCCTTTAAGATTTAATTTTTTAATTAAGTCTATGCAAAATTTTGAAGTATTGTGGCCCCACCCTGGCACCAGGGATTATGATGTGAATAAAGTTGAATTCATATTGCATGAGGATGCTTGCATATCAATTTGACAAACTATAATCCCGTTAAAATAAGAAAAACCCATTTTCAATTAATCTATTTACATTCAAAATGAAAGATTTTGAAGCCCTGCCTTTCCCCCACTCATGGTCATGGTGTGTACAAATTTAAATATATAAATTACATGAGCATGCCTGCATATTTATTTGACAAAATGAACCTTTGTAGTCTTTGAACATTTATTTAAAAGAAAGTTTCTTTTAATTCCAATGTAAAACCATATTGTCGTCCTGTCATGGCACTCGAACTCATGGTTTAAAGGGATAGTGTCACTCATTTTGTGCAAAAATTTTAAATGAATCAAAATGAGCCTATATGACTCATACAAGTCATTTTCTGTTAAAAATAACATATTTATGCATTTAATTCAAAAAAGCTAAAATGTTTATTGATCTCTAAACATGTCCCATTAATTTTTGGCTTCCTGGACAAAAATTCAATTTACTATATATAAGGTTGTCCTATTTTTTAGTTTTAAGGAACATACAGTCATTTCTAATTTGCAAAATATTATTCATATATCTTTTTTATTATATTCGAAAGGAATAAGATGATCTGGGGTGAGAAATTTTTTTCACCAAAATGAGCGATACCGTATAGTCCCGGTTATTGTGCGCATTTATGTATATTGCGCACCCCCACTTTGGGGAAAAACATCTGGAAAAACCTTAGTCCTATGTATTGTGCGCATCAAAAAAATGGAGAAAACGAGGGGTAAAAAATTTCTTAACTAAAATAAAAATTCCATAGGATGATTGGAATATCTGCATTCCGAAACATTGTTACGATGACGGGCAAGACGGTAATCATAGAAACGTATGTATTAATTGCATAGTATATGTATAATTTATTTAAATATGTATGTGTGTTTCTAAAATTATTCATTAGTTCTAAGTTCTTAATATAATTTGTCTTCATTAAAAAAAAAATTGTATTCGACAATTACTATAAATTATATTTACGTCTCTACCTATCGATAACAATCAGTAAATCCATATCGTTTAACGGCTGCATTAAACAAGTATTGAATGAGTATATATGCTTCAAAACATTCACAAAGATCTACTAAAGATATCATTTAATTTTTAAGTCATAACATTTACTAAATTGAAACGTATGAGAGAGAGAGAGAGAGAGAGAGAGAGGAAGAGGAGAGAGAGAGAGAGAGAGAGAGAGAGAGCAAAAACGCAAATGATACATGTGTATAGACATGTGCACCGAACGTTTTCTTCTATATTAAAAAAAAATGAGAGAGAAAGGAGAGAAGAGAGAGAGAGAGAGAGAGGCACAAACGCTAAATGATACATGTAGTAGACATGTGCACCGAACGTTTTCTTCTATTTTTAAAAAAATGAGGAGAGAGAGAGAGAGAGAGAGAGAGAGAGAGAGAGAGAGAGAGAGAGAGAGAGAAGGGGGCATGTGTAACCCGTTATATATATCTTTTAAAAATGAGAGAGAGAGAGAGAAGAGAGAGAGAGGAGAGAGAGAGAGAGAGAGAGAGAGAGAGAGAGAGAGAGAGAGAAGAGAGAGAGAGAAGGGCAGTGTAACCCGTTATAGATTTCTTTCAAGATCCAATAATTCACAAAAGTCCGTGCATTGTCAATCACAGTTGATTGCTTGAGCGCACACAGAAATTTTTCAGGCCATGCAGCCTGAAATTGATAACACACGTTTGATTTTTTTTCCCTTTTGAAAATAACTTGTTGAAATGTGTTTATAAACTTGAATGCAAGTGATATTTGTGTAATGCAGAAATCTCGATAATACTCAGTCCCTCCTCACCCGGTCTAATTGAGAAGCGATTAGAAATATACAAAAGCAAATTAGAGAATTTCTACACCTTTTGCTTTTGTTTTGACAAGCTAGGGGGAAACAGGTAAATTACTCGCACGTGGAAATTGCTTTAAAAACATCGGGATTCGGTGTGTCGTAATACCAGCATGTAGCAATACCAAATTGGTTTCACACCAAACAAAGTTTCTCCGCCGATGAATTGGTGTTGAAAATCCAAAGAGGTAAATAATTCATACTACCTGTAAGTATTTCAGTTGTCATTGAAGTTGTTCATAAATATTACTACCAGAATTTTTTTTAGCTACCGCTGATTCAATACTACAATGTAGAGAACAAAGAATATTTTGCCGACAATGTACTCGCCGACCTTATAGTTTTACTGCAGAACTTCATATGGATACTAATTTTGTAGGTTTCGATGAGCCGACCAGTTTTAATATTAATGTGACATACTACGCATTGACTCTAAATGTATTATTGAATTAGTTGTGCTCAATGTCTGTTCATTTGTACGTAATTACTGTGTATATGGCACACGACTGCTCTGGTGATATTTACCTGAAAGTAAAGACATCGAAAACGGTCGTTGGTGACCTGAACTTAGACCAGAAAAAAAGGATGAATTTTTTAGTCACGTGTATTGTACGCACCCCCTACTTTCTGGTAAGAATTTGAAAAAAAGTGCGCACAATACATGAGTTTTACGCGTACTATCCCTTTAAAGACCCAATTTTAAGCCACCTTCCTAAAAATTTATAGTTACCGTAGCAAATAATTTTTTGTGGGGTGCAGGATGTTGTTTTTTGGTTTTTCATACCATATATAATATACTGTAGAAGCACAAATATTCGTCATGGATTAAATTTCATTAATTTCGTTGGAAGCATAAATCAACGAAATTAAATCCATGACGAATTTTTAACCCAACTGTTTATAAATAGAGAGCGGTCTGAAATGACGAAATTAAATCCTGACAAAAATTTTTGGGAATCAAAACAACGAAATTTTAACCCGACGAATATTTGTGCTTCTACAGTATTTATATATATCATTTTGTATTTCTTTGTGTATAGCAATTAGCACCCTGGTAGACTTTGAGCACATCGTGTAAATGATAATTCATTTTAATTTCAGAAACTGTATGATCACAAACCAGTGATAAAAAATTGAAATATTCAATATTCATTATGCTAAAATAAGGAAGCTTCCATACATGTTTAAAAGGGGCATGATCTCCCTATAAACAAGAATGCTTTGTGGTATGTTTGGTTGAGAGTAGAAATTAAAAGTATGACAAGTTTATAATATACAGACACGATTTGATCACGATATAATACTACAGGACACAATTTGAATAACGATATAAATACTACAGACACAATTTGATCACGATATAATACTACTGACACGTATTTGATCACGATATATCCATACTCCAACTGACACGATTTGATCACGATATAATATTACTA
>CAJDSM010020999.1:16490-34783 GCA_903981925.1 Ostrea lurida
TAATCAAGACCTGCTTTGTGGAATCCATGTATGATGGGCTTTAATTTCATATTTTTATCACTTTGTATGAAATTTTTCGATGGTTTAAATTTTGTGGAAAAACCCTTCGAATAGCTTATACCCAAATTGTTTAAACAGCACTTTCTATGGTCTTATTTTCACGATAGTTAATATAATCGCAAATACAATAGCGAAAATATTTTAGAGATTTATATGTGACATGCCATGAGACTTTGAATTGAGTCTAAATGAGGTTACTGTAGCACAGTGATATTACTAAATCTTTTCACAAGAAGCTGTAAGGAGATAACTCTGTAATGTCATGATGAAGCTGTAAGGGAGATAACTCTGACCTGGGTACGTTTGTTGACTTTGTAGATCCTGACGACATGGCTGTCTGATATGGAGTTCAGAAACATGGCTACAATGATGTTATCTGTCATGTCCTGACTCAAGAACTGGGAGATAGGAAGAACCTTTGTCTCGCCATTCACAACTGCAGTCAGAAAGAAAATCAACTGTGCATATATTCAAAATCAGAGATTTAAAAACTTTATTCAGGTACCTCCATCTTAATGTGACTTAAATTATCAATAATGATGGGTTCAAAGTAGAAAAGCTGTTCAATTTAATCCATGACCAAACAGACGTTCATAATTTTATATTTTCATGGGTTTAAAATGTCATGGTTCTGACTCTTATAATGAATTCATTGACATTAATTTTCATTTTATGCACAAAAATTCATTGTTTTTATTTATTCCACAAAATAATGGTATTTTAATTCCCAAATGAAAATCATATTAAAGATTTTACATTAAATCACACATTTTCATAACACAGCATCATAAAAATTACATAAATTTCTGGTTAAAATGACAAAATTGATGTTACCTATGTTTAGCTGAGCCCCAATGGTTTCCAGCATTGTATAGACATCGGACTGAAACTCTGGGTGTTTGTGTTTCAACATCAGGTTTCCTGCCCAGCTGCCAAGCTAATTTTTGAAAACAAATATAAATGGCCTATAGGCCACACTGCTCACCTGCCTTTGCCCAAAGAGTCATGGGTTGAAATAATTTGAACTTTGACCACCTAAGGGTGGTGCTCTTGCATATCAACACCTCTGATTGGCCCCACCCTAACTTGAATCTTAATTAACTATATGAGGATGCTTGCATATTATCAAATAAATTGTTACTTTTTTATTCTTACCAAAAGTCCTTTAAGATTTAATTTTTTAATTAAGTCTATGCAAAATTTTGAAGTATTGTGGCCCCACCCTGGCACCAGGGATTATGATGTGAATAAAGTTGAATTCATATTGCATGAGGATGCTTGCATATCAATTTGACAAACTATAATCCCGTTAAAAATAAGAAAAAACCCATTTTCAATTAATCTATTTACATTCAAAATGAAAGATTTTGAAGCCCTGCTTTCCCCCACTCATGGTCATGGTGTGTACAAATTTAAATATATAAATTACATGAGCATGCCTGCATATTTATTTGACAAAAATGAACCTTTGTAGTCTTTGAACATTTATTTAAAAGAAAGTTTCTTTTAATTCCAATGTAAAACCATATTGTCGTCCTGTCATGGCACTCGAACTCATGGTTTAAAGGGATAGTGTCACTCATTTGTGCAAAAATTTTAAATGAATCAAAATGAGCCTATATGACTCATACAAGTCATTTTCTGTTAAAAATAACATATTTATGCATTTAATTCAAAAGCTAAAATGTTTATTGATCTCTAAACATGTCCCATTAATTTTTGGCTTCCTGGACAAAAATTCAATTTACTATATATAAGGTTGTCCTATTTTTTAGTTTTAAGGAACATACAGTCATTTTCTAATTTGCAAAATATTATTCATATATCTTTTTTATTATATTCGAAAGGAATAAGATGATCTGGGGTGAGAAATTTTTTTCACCAAAATGAGCGATACCGTATAGTCCCGTTATTGTGCGCATTTATGTATATTGCGCACCCCCACTTTGGGGAAAAACATCTGGAAAAACCTTAGTCCTATGTATTGTGCGCATCAAAAAAATGGAGAAAACGAGGGTAAAAATTTCTTAAACTAAAATAAAAATTCCATAGGATGATTGGAATATCTGCATTCCGAAACATTGTTACGATGACGGCAAGACGGTATCATAGAAACGTATGTATTAATTGCATAGTATATGTATATATTTATTTAAATATGTATGTGTGTTCTTAAAATTATTCATTTAGTTCTAAGTTCTTAATATAATTTGTCTTCATTAAAAAAAAAATTGTATTCTGACAATTACTATAAATTATATTTACGTCTCTACCTATCGATAACAATCAGTAAATCCATATCGTTTAACGGCTGCATTAAACAAGTATTGAATGAGTATATATGCTTCAAAACATTCACAAAGATCTACTAAAGATATCATTTAATTTTTAAGTCATAACATTTACTAAATTGAAAACGTATGAGAGAGAGAGAGAGAGAGAGAGAGAGGAGAGAGGAGAGAGAGAGAGAGAGAGAGAGAGAGAGCAAAAACGCTAAATGATACATGTAGTAGACATGTGCACCGAACGTTTTCTTCTATATTAAAAAAAAATGAGAGAGAAAGAGAGAAGAGAGAGAGAGAGAGAGAGAGCACAAACGCTAAATGATACATGTAGTAGACATGTGCACCGAACGTTTTCTTCTATTTTTAAAAAAATGAGAGAGAGAGAGAGAGAGAGAGAGAGAGAGAGAGAGAGAGAGAGAGAGAGAGAGAAGGGGGCATGTGTAACCCGTTATATATATCTTTTAAAAATGAGAGAGAGAGAGAGAAGAGAGAGAGAGGAGAGAGAGAGAGAGAGAGAGAGAGAGAGAGAAGAGAGAGAGAGAGAGAGAGAGAGAAGGGCAGTGTAACCCGTTATAGATTTCTTTCAAGATCCAATAATTCACAAAAGTCCGTGCATTGTCAATCACAGTTGATTGCTTGAGCGCACACAGAAATTTTTCAGGCCATGCAGCCTGAAATTGATAACACACGTTTGATTTTTTTTCCCTTTTGAAAATAACTTGTTGAAATGTGTTTATAAACTTGAATGCAAGTGATATTTGTGTAATGCAGAAATCTCGATAATACTCAGTCCCTCCTCACCCGGTCTAATTGAGAAGCGATTAGAAATATACAAAAGCAAATTAGAGAATTTCTACACCTTTTGCTTTTGTTTTGACAAGCTAGGGGGAAACAGGTAAATTACTCGCACGTGGAAATTGCTTTAAAAACATCGGGATTCGGTGTGTCGTAATACCAGCATGTAGCAATACCAAATTGGTTTCACACCAAACAAAGTTTCTCCGCCGATGAATTGGTGTTGAAAATCCAAAGAGGTAAATAATTCATACTACCTGTAAGTATTTCAGTTGTCATTGAAGTTGTTCATAAATATTACTACCAGAATTTTTTTTAGCTACCGCTGATTCAATACTACAATGTAGAGAACAAAGAATATTTTGCCGACAATGTACTCGCCGACCTTATAGTTTTACTGCAGAACTTCATATGGATACTAATTTTGTAGGTTTCGATGAGCCGACCAGTTTTATATTAATGTGACATACTACGCATTGACTCTAAATGTATTATTGAATTAGTTGCTCAATGTCTGTTCATTTGTACGTAATTACTGTGTATATGGCACACGACTGTCTGGTGATATTTACCTGAAAGTAAAGACATCGAAAACGGTCGTTGGTGACCTGAACTTAGACCAGAAAAAAAGGATGAATTTTTTAGTCACGTGTATTGTACGCACCCCCTACTTTCTGGGTAAGAATTTGAAAAAAGTGCGCACAATACATGAGTTTTTACGGTACTATCCCTTTAAAGACCCAATTTTAAGCCACCTTCCTAAAAATTTATAGTTACCGTAGCAAAATTTTTTTGTGGGGTGCAGGATGTTGTTTTTGGTTTTCATACCATATATAATATACTGTAGAAGCACAAATATTCGTCATGGATTAAATTTCATTAATTTCGTTGGAAGCATAAATCAACGAAATTAAATCCATGACGAATTTTTAACCCAACTGTTTATAAATAGAGAGCGGTCTAAATGACGAAATTAAATCCTGACAAAAATTTTTGGGAATCAAAACAAACGAAATTTTAACCCGACGAATATTTGTGCTTCTACAGTATTTATATATATCATTTGTATTTCTTTGTGTATAGCAATTAGCACCCTGGTAGACTTGAGCACATCGTGTAAATGATAATTCATTTTAATTTCAGAAACTGTATGATCACAAACCAGTGATAAAAAATTGAAATATTCAATATTCATTATGCTAAAATAAGGAAGCTTCCATACATGTTTAAAAGGGGCATGATCTCCCTATAAACAAGAATGCTTTGTGGTATGTTTGGTTGAGAGTAGAAATTAAAAGTATGACAAGTTTATAATACTACAGACACGATTTGATCACGATATAATACTACAGACACGATTTGATCACGATATAATACTACTGACACGATTTGATCACAATATAATACTACAGACACGATTTGATCACGATATAATACTACAGACACAATTTGATCACGATATAATACTACTGACACGATTTGATCACGATATAATACTCTGACACGATTTGATCACGATATAATATTACTAACACGATTTGATCATGATATAATACTACTGACACGATTTGATCATGATATAATACTACTGACACGATTTAATCACGATATAATACATATACTGACACGATTGATCACGATATAATACTACTGACACGATTTGATCAAAATAAGTCACTAGAGCTCAGGTAAGCTTACAATCAGTACACAAGTACATGTGGTACCGGTAGGTATCATAGTCTGATAGGAGTCTACTCAGAAAATGTGTGTATTTACTCTGACATTTTTGGAAATTAAAAGCTTGACGAACTTACGTTTCGGACAGATGAGGTTGCAACATTGGAGAGAATCTTGCACATTTCCTTGAAGTATCCAAACTGTGGTTCATTTGACCCTCGGTATAAAACATCCTTTAGCTGCGTTAGAGACAGATTGGCGCCCAAAACAATGGTGGGATCGAACTAGTGTCAATAAAAAATTGTTAATGATAAGCTATTTTCACATTGTTTCTTTTCAGATGAACGATAGTACATAAGTATATGTAATTGTGGTAAACAATGGCCACTATACAAGCATCGACTTGAAAATAGTCCACAATCATCCTGTTACACAGTGCTTATACAGAGAATATCAATCTGAATGCATGTAGTATAAACTGCTGGCACAAAAATGTAAATTATTTTAGAAAAGTAATTCCCCATATGCTACATTTACATAGCTTGTGTAGTTATGTTGTAACTCTTTTTTTATTCTTCTTTCTCTATAAACTGTCATTGCTGTTATGCCCTGTTGGCCCAAAATTGGAATAAACTTATTTTATGGCCACTTGCAGATCATGCAATCAAACAATTCTCTATTGAATGGAATTTAACATTAAAAAAAATGTCAATCCTCTGACCAATTTTTTACTGTACTGCACCTAAAATATATGCTCTGACAAAATGGATTTCAATCATTATAATATGTTAAGAAACTTACATCTATGCCATACATATCTTGCACGCTCCTGAGGTCAATCAGTACATCATAATTCCACTGACCTAATTCTTTGTACACTCCTAAAAGAAACAAATTCAAGTTCACTTATTCATCCTGACACAGTTTATCTTAAAAATAGGAGAGAAAACAATTTCACCCAGAATTAAATTTGCCAAAAGTTACAAGAGCAATGCCAGCTTAGCATTATACAATCGTCATAATTATCTCAGAGAAGACAGAATGTAGATATACAGAAGACAATTATATTATTCAAATCAATGCACTTGGTGAAAAGATGTGGCCTGCAAAATGTTAAAACCACTATATGCATTGAGATCTTGACCTTTGATCATTGATCTTGGCTCAAGGTCATGGCACTTCCTTGAGTCCAGGGCAACAATTCTAAGAAATATTATTCCGATACATGCACTCAGTGAAAAGTTATGGCCCGGACATTGTTAAAGCCATATGTGCATTCTGACCTTCACCTTTGATCAATAGCCTTGTCTCAAGGTCATGACACACCCTTTAATCCTGTCCAACAAATCTGTGAAATATTATTCCAATTCTTGAACTCAGTGAAAAGTTAGGGCTTGGGCAATGTTAAAACCACAATGTGCACTGTGACCATGACCCTGGTTCAAGGTTTTGATAACGTTGCAGGTATTGGGGCAATGCCCACATCAGTTGGACCCTCCAGTAGCTGCTTGCTGCACGCATGGCTGATCTCACACAGATCTCCAGGTGTTTTCTGTCCGTGACGGTTGGTTGTGAGAGTTTCCAGTCTTTCGATCCCTCTCTGTCACCTGCTTCCATGTCATCTTGGGTCTCCCTGTTCCACGACTTCCAGTTACTTGCATGACCCATGCTGTTCTTGAATAGCTCCGCTTGCACGTTCCACGTGGCCATACCACCGGAGTCTTCTCTCCTTCAGAATGAGTTCCAAGTCCTCAAGGCCAAAGAAGCGTCAGTAGCTCACTTGACCTGGTGGTGGCAACATCATTCCGGCTTCACGTTGCAGATCTGTCTGATCATTGCCCTGTCGTTGCCGCTGCAGACGCTGTAGGTTTGGCTTGGTCAAGGGCCATGTCTCGCTAGCATGGAGCATCGCACTCATGACACTTTTCTTGGATGCAGAGGCAACAATGCTGTGAAATATTATTCCAATCCATGCACTCAGTGAAAAGTTATGGCCCAGACAATGTTAAACCCATTCTGTACATTTGTGACCTTGATCTTTGACCAGTGACCTTGGCTCAAGGTCATGACACTTCCTTGGGTCCAGGGCAACAATTCTGTGAAATATTGTTCAAATCTACTCAGAGGGTCAGAAGTTATCATGGACAAACTATTTCGCCGGATGAAATGGACAACCGCACACATGAAATGCCCTGTCTAACAAGGCAATGCAAACCTACGCATCGCCCTCGCAACCACAAGATTTTTAAACAATAGTGACCTTTGACCTTGAAATAAATAGGTTTTACCCTTCGTCAATGGGAAACATTTGTGAAAGGTTGTATGATTCACAAGATATGAGGTAGTAATAGTGACTATGACTTGGAAATCATAGAAAACACCACTCTCCATGGGGACATTGTGGGAGAGATTTGATGATTCTTCTGATAAATGCTGTTTATTCTATCTCAATTCAATCAAGGATTTTCGGCAATAGTCAAAAGTGACCTTGACCTTTGACCTTGAATCAATAGGGTTCATCCTTCTCTCCATGGTCAACATTTGTAGGAAGGGTTGATGATTATCTGATGAATGCCTGTGTCCTCTATCTTGTCTCACAAGAATTTAACGTCAATAGTTAATAGTGACCTTGACCTTTGACCCCAATAGGTTTTCATCCTCTCTCCATGGGCAAACATTTGTGGAAGGTTTGCTGATTTTCTGATGAATGCTGTGTCCTCTATCTTGTTCACAAAAATTTTAGTCAACAGTCCATAGTGACCTTGACCTTTGACCTTGAAAATCAAATAGGGTTCATCCTCTCTCCATGGGCAACATTTTGGAAGGTTTGAATGATATCTGATAAATGCCCTTGCTCTATCTTGTTCATAAGTTTCGGACACACACACGGACACACATCACACGGAAGCGATGCTATATCCCCTCAGCAACTAGTTGCGAGGGGATAATTGAAAGACAGGCATATAAAAATAAAACAGTGGCAAATACTGTACTGTATACAGAAGTCTGATTCGTAACAAATTCTGACTGGAAATTTACCAAAAACAATAACACAGTTTCATTGTTCATTGTGTAGAAATATAAAAGACAAATTGTGATTTAAGAAATGAAATAATGAATCTATTAATTTTATAAAGATCAATTGAAAACAAAAATAGCTTCAATAAGGGACAATATGTTGCCTATACATTACATAAGGAAGTAGGCCCTTGAAGGGTGGAAAATTGGCCCTGTAAATGATAAAATTGAAGTTTCAACAATTTGTTTTCTGCACCAATGATAGTCTATGTATGATAGTTTATTAGGATGGTAAAAACTTTGGAGTTTTGCATTGGTGTATCTAAGATCTAATGCCCCACACATCAGAAATATCATAAATACAAGAATTTGCTTAACATCACCACATTGTGCAAATTTGATATAGAGCACAGATCTGGACCAAGAAGTTGTTATCAAAATTCTAACCTTCTGTTATCATATTTAAACTGACAAAAAATAAAATTGGTCCAAGCCTGTGTGCTCTATATGATTTTTAGATAATTCATCACAAAAATGTGGGTGATTTAAAGCAAATTCTTGCATTTTATGATTTTCCATGTTGGGCATTAGATCTTAGATACACATTGCAAAACTCCAAAAATTTTATCCTCCTAAATAAACTATCATACATAGACTATCATTTTGTGCAAAAAATAATTTGTTGAAATTTCACTTGATTTTTTACTATTTTACAGAGGTGATTTTCACCCTTCGTGGGCCTACTCTTTAAACAGGTTGGGCACACTTCCCTTTACGGCGAACATTACCATAAAGGGCAAATTGTCCCCTCTTTAGCGAGAAATTAACATTACCAAATTTGGTAATTTTTGTTGGTGCAATATGAACCAAGAATGGATATATCGTGTATTGTAAAAAGTGGGATATCATTTGTCTATGGCATTAAATTTCATGTATATAAAGACGCATTGTACTGAAAATTGCAGTTCCACACAGCGCGTCTTGAGAAGGGAAGTGAAAAGGGAGGCCTGTCTTGCAAGTAAAATGTACAGGACTAACCATGGTAACATGGATGGTTGAGATGGTTGGGTGGTAAGATGAATGGTTGGTGGTAAGATGAATGGTTTGGTGGTAAGATGGATGGTTGGGTGGTAAGGTGAATGATTGGGTTTGGTAAGTATAATGGTTGGGTTGTAAGGTGAATGGTTGGGTGGTAAGATGAATGGTAAGGGTGGTAGGGTAAATGGTTGGGTGGTAAGGTGATGGTTGGGTGGTAAGATTGAATGTTTGGGTGGTAAGGTTGAATGTGTTGGGGGTAAAGGTGAATTGGTTGGGTGGTAAGGTGATGGTTGGGTGGTAAGATGGATGGTTGAGGTGGTAGATGAAATGGTTTGGGTTGGTAGGTGATGGTTGAAATGGTTGGTGGTAAGATGGATGGTTTGGGTGGTAAGCTGAGATGGTTGGTTGTAAGGTGAATGTTGGGTGGTAAGATGAATGGTTGGGTGGTAAGGTGAAGTGGTTGAATGTGGGTGGTAAGATAATGGTTGAAATGGTTTTGAGTGGTAAGATGGATGATGGGTGGTAAGAATGAAATGGTTGGTGTAAAAGATTATGGTTGAAATGGTTGGGTGGTAGATGGATGGTTGGGTTGGTAGATGGATGGTTGGGTCGGTAAGATGAATGGTTGATGGGTAAGGTGAATTGGTTTGGGCTGGTAAGGTGAATGGTTGGGTGGGTAAGATGATGATTGGGTGGTAAGATGAAATGGTTGAAATGGTTGGTGGTAAGGTGAATGGTTGGGTGGTAAGGTGAATGGTTGGTGGTAAGGTGAATGATTGGTTGTAAGATGATGGTTGGGTGGTAAGGTGAAGTGATTGGGTGGGTAGTGGATGGTTGGGTGGTAAGATAAGATGGTTGGGTGGTAGGTGAATGATTGGGTGGTAAGAATTGGTGGTTGGGTGGTAAGAATGAATGGGTTGGTGGTGTAAGGTGAATGGTTGGGTGGGTAAGTGATGGTTATGGTTGGGTGGATAGTTGGGTTGGGTGGTAAGATGAATGGTGGGTGGTTAAGGTTGAATGATTGGGTTGGTAAGGTGGGTAATGGTTGGGGTGGTAAGATGGATTGGTTGGGTGGGTAAGATGAATGGTTGGGTGGTAAGCTGAATGGTGGCGTGGTAAGGTGAATGATTGGGTTGGTAAGGTGAATGGTTGGGTGGTAGATGATGGTTGGTGGTAAGGTGAGTGATAGGGTGGTAAGGTGAATGGTTGGCGTGGTTTAAGATGGATGGTTGGGTGTAGATGGAGGTTGGGTGGTAAAGGTGAATGTTGGTGGTAATGTGAGATAGTTGGTGGTAAATGAATGGTTGGAGCTGGTTGGGTGGTAAGAGAGTGAATGGTTGGATGGCTGGCTGGTAAGATTGAATGGTTTGAAATTGTTCGGGTGGTAAGATAGATGGTTGGGGTGGTAAGATGAATGGTTGGGCTGGTAAGATGGATGTTGGGTGGTAAGTGAATGGTTGGTGGTAGGTGAATGATTGGGGTTGTAAGGTGAAGGTTGGGGGAGGTAATGAATGGATGGTTGGGTGGTACAGGTGAATGGTTGGGTGGTAAGATGATGGTTGGTGGTAAGGTGAATGGTTGAATGGTTGGTGGTAAGATGAATGGTTGAAATGGTTGGGTTGGTAAGATGGATGGTGGGTTGGTAGATTAGATGGTTGAATGGTTGGGTGGTAAGCATGGTATGGTTGGGTGGTAAGATGAATGGTTGGGTGGTAAGGTGATGATTGGGTGGTAAGTGAATGGTTGGGTGGTAAGATGGATGGTTGGGTGGTAAGATGAATGGTTGGATGGTAAGATGAATGGTTGGGTGGTAAGGTGATTGATTGGGTATGGTAAAGGTGAATTGGTGGGTTGGTAAGATGGATGGTTGGGTGGTAAAGGTAGATGATTGGGTGGTAAGGGAATTGGTTTGGTGGTAACGATGGATGGTTGGGTGGTAAGATGAATGGTTGGATGGTAAAGGTTGATGGTTGGGGTGGTAAAGATGAATGGTGGGTGGTAAGATTGATGATGGGTGGTAAGATGAATGGTTTGAAATGGGTTGGGTTGGTAAGAGGATGGTTGGGTGGTAAGGTGAGGATGGTTTGGGTGGTAGGTGAATGATTGGTGGTAAGGTGAATGGTTGGGTGGTAAGATGAATGTTGGGTGTAAGGTGAATGGTTGGATGGTAAGGTTGAATTGATTGGGTTGGGTAAGAATGAGATGGTTGGTGGTAAGAGAGGTTGGGTGGTAAGATGGATGGTTGGGTGGTAATGGATGTTGGGTGGTAAAGATGCGATGGTTGGGTGGTAAAGATCGAATGTTGGGTGGTAAGGTGATGATTGCGGTGGTAAGATGGATGGGTTGGGTGGTAAGAGATGGTTGGGTGGTAAGGTGAATGATTGGGTGGTAGAGATGCTTGGGTGGTAAGATGAATGTTGGGTGGTAAGGTGAATGGTTGGCGGTGTAAGTGAATGGTTGGGTGGTAAGGTGATGTTGGGTGGTAGAGTGAATGATTGGGTGTAAGTGAATGTGTGGATGGTAAGATGAATGGTTGGGTGGTAAATGAAATGGGTTGGGTGGTAGGTGAATGGTTGGGTGGTAAGATATGCAATGGTTGGGTGGTAGGGTGAATGATTGGGTGGTAAGATGAATGGTTGAAATGGTTGGGTGGTAGATGAATGGTAGGTGAGGTTGGTGGGTGAGCATGGTTGGAAGGTGAAACTGGTTGGTGGTAAGATGGATGGTTGGGTGGTAAAAGTGTGAATGGTTTGGGTGGTAAGATGGATGGTTGGGTGGTAAGTGTGAATGGTTGGGTGTAAGGATGGGTGAGTGGTTGGGAGTGAGGTGTTTTGAAGTGTAGTGAATGGTTGGGTGGTAGAAGATGAAATGGTTGGGTGGTAAGATGAATGTCTGGGTGGTAGGTGAATGGTTGTGGTAAGGTGAAATTGATTGGTGGTAAGGTGAATGGTTGGATGGTAAGATGAATGGTTGGGTGGTAATGATGAATGGTTGGGTGGTAAGGTGAATGGTTGGGTGGTAAGATGATGGTCTGGGTGGGTCAAGGTGAACCTGATTGGGTGGTAAGGGAATGTTGGGTGGTAGATTGGATTGGTTGGGGTGGTAAGGTGAATGGTTGGGTGGTAAAGTGGTGGTTGAGTGGGTAAGGATGATGGTTGGGTGGTAAGATGAATGGTTGGGTGGTAACGGTGAATGATGGTGGTAAGTGGAAGTGAGGTTTGGGTGGTAAGTGTGATGGAAGGTTTGGATATGAATGATGAATTGGTGGTAGGTAGGTTGGTGGTAAAGATGGTGGTTGGGTGTAAGGTGAATGGTTGGGTGGTAATAGTGAATGTGGGTGGTAAATGAATGGTTGGAGAATGGTTGGGTGTAAAGATGAATGGTTTTGAGATTGCGGGTTGTAAGATGAATGGGTGAAATTGTTGGGTGGTAAGATAGATGGTTTGGGTGGTAAGATGAATGGTTTGGGTGGTAAGATGGATGGTTGGGTGTAAGAATGAATGGTTGGGTGGTAAGGGGTGAATGATTGGGTTGTAGGTGATGGGTTGGGAGGTAAGATGGATGGTTGGGTGTAAGGTGGAATGATTGGGTGGTAAGATAAGGTGAATGATTGGGTGGTAAGATGGATGCATGAATGTTTAAATGGAAAATAGAGAGATTAGTTCTGTGGATCATTTGCTTTGCCAATAGTTCAATACTAATATATTAATATTCATCAACCAAAAAGGCTGGATTCTGTCAACAATGAGCCTTAGCTTGCAACACCCCCCCCCCCCAACAAACCTTTATTTGGTTTTGAAAGAGTTCAACTGGTTGTCTCTTACCATAGCCAGTATTTCCAAACACCATTTTGTAGTTCTTGCCCTTGTTCTGCTGGATCACTTTAACGAGCTCGTCCACACTTGTTGGTTTGTACCACTGGACATCCCCGAGAGCCAGCACCGAGCCTGGTTTGTCACACTGTCCTTTACATGGCTTCCCAGTCCTGCTACAGCGCTTGACATGTACATCCTGTTTTATTGAAGCATTTAATAAATAAAAATGTTGTTACATTTGATGTTTTACAGTGCAAGAGATAAAGGAGTTTTCAAACTCTGCAATACAAGTCAGGCAGTTTAAATGAATGTATGCAACTACCTCATATTAATTCTCATCCCAGGTAGTTGTCACTGTAGATTAAAGTGACAGGGGTGATAATGTAAACGTATTATATTTTACTGTGGATTTATTTTAGCGATTTTGGTGGAGGACTACATGTATTTCCACTAAATCAAGTACACCACCAACAGGGGTATGCATAATTGTGGACGAATGCGGGATTTTTAAAACACCTTGAGAAATCTGAAGAGATATAAGTGATGAAAATTTTGACTCAAGTCTATTCTCAGTTTAAGGTCTTGGGGCCTGGATTTATTTTATTTGCTCATAAATTTTGAAGCAGAACCAGGCATGATTCTAAATCTTAGTAGTCAGATTTTATCTTCTATAAATTTACCTTATAGAATATTTTTAATATGAAGACACATTTACAGTGCATCAAATAATACTTAAAGTGTATAATTTCTACATTTGACATAGAAAATTATGTTTATACATTTGTCAATGAGTGTTTTCTGTATTTGGCTAGGGTAATTGCAATGATAAACTTTCATCCAATAATAAGCTTGCCAATTATTCACAAGAGGTCATTATTCACTTAGAAGAGTCTTTGTTTCCCTGCCATAAAAATTACACCCACAGCAAAATGTGCCAGTCTTATCTGGTGTGGTTATACACATGTACAGGTAATGTTGCGCAATATTTACATTTCCCACTGTGTTATCAGCTGTAAACCTTTGCAGTGTCATTGTTCTATATTTCTAGCTTTTAGCACTAATGACACCTACCTAATCCTTCAGCTTAACAACAAAAAACAAAAAAAAGTCTATCCCTGTAAAGAAAAAAGAAATTTGTAATACAAATGTCTTCACAATCAGCTTTACAAAAAGTCCCCCAAGCTTTTATTGTTTCTATATAGCACAATAGCACAAAGAAACTCCCAAACCGCTTACAGCCTTCACAATCTGTCAAAATTTGGGACAAACCTCAAATTAATTGGTAAATTGAAATAAATGCTTACATCTATTTGTACAAATAACATAAATTTGTTTGAGGAAAATTTAATGGGCATGGGGGGGGGGGGGGGGGGGGGGGATTTGGTTTTCACTGAAAAATTACATACATTTATACCAGATTATTTGCAACTCAAATTACAGCTGTACAATAAATATAAAAACTTTTTAAAAAAAGGTAGGGAAAATGAAAATTTTGGTGGTAAATATAGTCTTTGGTGAAAATTTGCTTCAAAGTGGAAAAATGAATGATTTTATTTATTATGAAATGAATTAACTGAGTTATTTATGACTAAAATAAATCTATCTTGGCTAAATATTGTAACAATATCATATCAAAACTATTTTATACACAATTTTTTTTTAAAATTGCAGTGAAAACAGAGTTTCAGGGTGAAGTGTTTATATCTAGTAAATGAAAAATTATCAAGATCTAGCTTTGATCTTTTTGTTAATACATAAATATATGTAGTGATACTCCTTTGTGCTATTTTTGTATTGCAATTATTTATTTGTATTTTGCTTTTACATGTATACAATTTATTGGTATTATTGATTATTTCTGAAAGAAACCTCAATCACACTGCCGATTTACATTAGTCGCATTTTTTTAACACCTGTTTGAGGGTACATGTTCTACTGATGCTAACTTCCTAGAATCATCAGCCTTGTTTGCGATCCATATTTCCTGTCATGTGATCTCACTGATTCATTTGTTTATATGCCTGCACATATCTATGGTTTCTGAGAAACAATTTACAACACAAATGACCCCTACAGAAATTAACAGTCACAATTATGAACATGAAAAAATTATTTCAGAACTGGAATATGAATCTGAAGATCTATTTGTTTATACACATAATTTACACTTGACAACAGTGGGTGCATCTTCATGACAAAATATCATACTCCGCTTTAATTAATTAATTATCAAATGTCGGAGGCGATTTTTGACAATGAACTGGCAAAACAACATCAACTAAATGTGCATAATAGGGGATCTCCAATGCCATTACACACTACCACCTTACATGAATATTGTAAATAGATTATCCAGAAAGCCATGTTTGCCTTCAGGAAATTCTAGAAACATGTCAAAAAGGTAGTACACTTATACACCTGCAGCAAGAGATGCACAAATTTATATAATTTTGAATGTTAAGACAAGGCCTAGGGAGTCTACTGAAAAACTGACCTGGGGCTACTAAAGGTTTCGCTTTACTTCCAAAAATACACAAACTTAAATGGACGCTGCAAAATACTTCATGCAAGAGAGACCTATTATATTTCCAATAAATGTACAACAGCAAAAAATATGCAAATACACTGAGTATCTATGACACCTACCTTGCATACTTTAAGCATAATTATTCAGGGCTATTCAGGTTTAATATGAACTTAATTACCTCGATATCAGGAACTTTCTGGACATTTTCTTCTGCATAGGACTTCATGGCATCCAAAATAGGTCTGAAACCTGCCAAGTGAAACATTATACAAGTGCTTGATTTACCTTTTAACATCAAGAATGTCATATAAATCAAATACTGTGGAATCATCATTGTTCGTGGGGAACCAATGTTCGTGGATTTCGAGGGTCACTCTTACCCATGAATTTATGTCCCCACGAACATGTTTTATTTTCCTTTTAATCTTTATAAATATTAGGCTGTTCGCATTATTTATCAAATACCTACGAAATTACGTCCCCCACGAACCAGCAAAATTTTGGCTATCCAGGAATATTGGCCCCCACAAATTAAAATGATTCCACAGTATGAATTTTCATCCATGACTTTGTTTCATGTTGTTGGACTTTCAAATCACTAGGGTAATTGTATTATAAAATTGATTATGAGAACTGTGAAGTCTTTAATCTAAAATTTACAATCAACAACTGTATGTCATACCACTTCATTTTAGAATGTAAATCCTTATCAACTCTACGAAAAGAATATTTGGCTTTTAGATATTGTCATGTACCAAACACACTGAAATCTAGAGAATTAATGACATAATCAAATTTTAAAACTTAAAAAAAAAATATGTATATTGATTTCTAAAATCCAGGAGTTAGTCTGCTGTCTCCCTTAATATTTATCCAATTCCTAGATCTTTCTGTGTGTATCATGCCTCGATCCTCCTCTTCATATATCTTGTGCTATTGAACATATATATGTGTATTACATGTATTTAATAACCTTTATAATTCCAATGTCCTTTTTTATGATGGTTTTGATTGGATAAAAATTAAAATCAAAACGAGATTTACCAACTCTATAAATCCGAAAACGTGACGTCACAATACGCACATGAAACCAAACAACGTAACGCACGGAACTACTTCAAGATTTTCAAATTGTTCATACAGTGAACAATGGATTATAAAGATAAAACATTTCTTTTTGAGAATTTATCGCATGTGTAAACTCTGGACATTTACTCACAAACTGTAACATAAAAGTGCTTTTCGCAACTTTTAACTTCAGCTTTGTGAGTAAAATGTCCATGAGTTTTACACCATCGATTAATTCTTAAAAAGAATGTTTAATCCTATAGCACCCTTTGAAATATTGTTTATACAATTATATTTATGTACCTCATGTACCATTGATGTAGTTAGAATATTCTAACTGTGACTCGGTTTCCTCATCACAGGTCCGGAGGACATCTGTCATTTTAACGATAGAACGTTCTATCTACCATTGATGATGGTTTGAGCAAATAAATGAATTGAATTAGATTCACTAGCACAAGATGGGTCTGAATGAGTGTGTAGCTGGAGTACAGATTAACAAGTCCTCTTCTTACCTGTACATCGGCAGATCACAGAATCAAACGCATCTTCAACCATTTCCTTCGTGACGTCTCCATCATGAAAATCTAGAAGGCTAGATTCAACAAAAAATAATGTTATTAACTTAAAGTCACATTTTTAATCAAAAACTGGGTAAAGACGTGGACAGCAAAGGAGTAGGGCCACGAAGGGTGAAATATCGGCCCTGTAAAATGGTAAAATTTAAAGTGAAATTTCAACAAATTATTTTCTGCAAAAAAGATAGTCTTGTATGATAGTTTATCAGTGTGGTAAAAGTTTTGGAATTTTACATTGGTGTATCTAAGATTTAATGGCCCCAAACATCATGAAATATCCTAAAATGCAAAAATTTGCTTAAAATCACCATATTTTTTGAAAACGAAAATTCGATAGAGCACAGGCTGGACTAAGAAGATGTTTATAAAATTTGAACCTTCTGGCATCATATTTAAACTGACAAAAAATAAAATTGGTCCAAGCTGTGCTCTATAACGAATTTTTGTTTTTATCACACAATGTGGTGATTTTTAAGCAAATCTAGTATTTTATGATATTTCATGATGTTTGGGGCATTAAATCTTAATACACCAATGCAAAACTCCAAAATTTACCACACTGATAAACTATTATACATGGGCTATCATTTTTGCAGAAAATTTGTTGAAATTTCATTTAAATTTTACCATTTTATACAGGGCCCGATTTCCACCCTTCATGACCCTACTCCTTTATTTAAGACTTTCTGCAAACTTCACTTTCCATATTAAGAATTTTACAATATTAACAATTTCTCAGACAAGAAGACAATTTCCTGGAGCTGAATACCGATTAAAATATGCAAATTAAAGGAAGCAAATGCAGATTTCCAAGTCATGCTCATTTAGAAATTTCATTTTGAATTCTAAAGAGAAACCCATATATATTTTTGATAAACCTAAAGTATCAGACTTTATGGAAGGGGGGGGGGGGGCATATCTGATTGGTTTATTCACGCAGTGAATGATGAGGATGTCTGTAAAACCCTCCGATATTTCCTTGCTAACAATATTACAACTACATTCAATATGTATTTTCTTTATTAACTTTGGCTCTTGTGCAGTATGTTCAAGCTTGTACATCAATTGGCAGTATTTGCTATTTCAAGCAGAAAATATAAATGAAAATAAAAGTTAAATTTCCTTAAATATTTTTCAAGTACCAAAAAGAGGCAAGCTTAGAACATATCTGCCAATAAAGGACCACTTTAAAAATATAATTCTTTGCTCTCTCCCACTGCTAATATCAACAATTTTGATTGGTAGGGAAGTAAAAATTCTTTTTCTTCTGGGCAAACTTAGATTGCATAAGTATACAAGTGTACTCCAAAATGGGTTCTACACTGATGTGTAAGGGTGAGGGCAATCAAAAACTTTCAAAATTTTGGTCCAGCTGCATCAAAAAATCCTTTGTGATTGTCAACTCCCGCTTCAGTCCAAAGACTTGTGCATG
>CAJDSM010021000.1:99-31643 GCA_903981925.1 Ostrea lurida
GTTCTGGACTTTGGGTAGATTTTAAATAAACTCATCCTTACTTCAAGAGTCACAAGTGATCAACCTTTTAGTATTACACTATACATCATGGCGTAGGACGGGGGGGGGGGGGGGGGGCAAATACCATACAGTCATACGCAGTTTCAAATTTTAAGTCTCAATAGGGTTGTGTCTATGAATATGTTATCATCTTTCAAAATAGGCATATGATTCCTATTCAAATACACCAAGACCATTATCATTTCAATCTCACAAAGGGTGTTGTAACCGTTCAAAAATTTTTAAAAGAAACCATATTGCTACTTTAATGCCCAGTGAGCTTGACCTTTTGACCCAATTCAACAGAGATCATCTTCGACCCATGGGTAGTAACATGTATATACATGACTTGTATGATATTTTAAGAGCACAATGCTGAAAGCCCAGAAACACATATTGCTACTTTGATGTCCAGTGCACTTGACTTTGGACCCCAAATTTGATAAAGAACATCTTCGTTTCAAGGGTAGTCTATATGCATGATATGGTGACTCTACGTGGAAAGGATAATGCTCTAGAACCCGGAACCATATTTCTACTTTGTTGTCTAGTGTGCTTGACTTTTTCATCCATGGGTAGATCATATGCATGATATGGTCACTTCTAGGTGGAAAGGCTAGCACTTTGATGCCTGGAAAACATTCCGTTTACAGACGGACATTCAGATTCCAGTACCCCCCCCCCTTCCCAAACTTGTTGCAGGAGGGGGGGGGGATAATTAAGATAAAAGGCTCAATGTTCATTCCAAATATTCATTTAGTTTCAAAAATTAATATTAATAGCATTACTGAAGATGTTTTTCAAAAGTTTACATATAAACACTATGTACCAAGATTGGGCCCCATCCTGGAGTCTGAACCTCTACCCCGGGGATAACCAATTGGTAAAGGCCTTCCTGCTCTACATCACTATCATTTAGTTTTTCTCAGACATGTGTGGTTGTAAAGAAGATTTTTGAAAATTTGTCACTTTTGGGCAATTCTTGCGCCCCCCCCCCCCCCCCCCCCCCCCTTGGGGGTGATAGTGTCCTGAAATTTAAAATTTATGTGCCACTTGTCCCAAAGATGCTTCATACTAAATTTGAAAAGAATTGGAAAGGTAGTGATCAAGAAGTTAATAATGTTCAGTTGTTAACACATTTCATCAATGATCATTTTAGCTCCACCCTAATACCCAAACCACTACCCCTAGGGTCACGACATTATAATTATAATAGAAAACTCCCTGCTCATTCCAAATATCCATTTAGTTTTACTTTCTATCACTAGCCATTAAAAGATGTTTTTTCAAATGTTTTACACAAATACACTATGTTACCAAGAGAACCCCTACCCCAGGGATCACCAAATTTACAATTTTGGTAGAGGCCTCCTGTTCTACATCACTATGTATTTAGTTTCTGCTCAGGCATGTGCGGTTGTAAAGAAGATTTTTGAAAATTTGTCACTTTTGGCCCCCCCCCCCCCCCCCCCCCGGGGCGCAAGAGTCCTGAAATTTACAATTTATGTGTCCCTTGTTCCAAATATTGCTTCATACCAAATTTGAAATGAATTGGAAAGATAGTAATCAAGAAGAAGTTCAAAATGTTCAATTGTTAACACATTTCATCAATGACCATTTTGGACCCACCCTGATACCAAAACCCCTACCCCTAGGGTCACGAAATTTACAATTATGATAAAAAAAACTCCCTGCTCATTCCAAGTATCTATTTTAGTTTTACTTTAATTCAAACATTACAGGAAGAAGTTTTCAAAATTTACACATATACACTATGGCCCCGCCTGGAGTCAGAACCCTACCCCGGGGATCACCAAATTTACAATTTTGGTAAAGGCCTTCCTGCTCTACATCACTATGCATTTAGTTTCTCTCAGGCATGTGTGGTTGTAAAGAAGATTTTTGAAAATTGGTCACTTTTGGGCAGTTTTTGCCCCCCCCCCAGGGGGTGCAAGAGACCTGAAATTTACAATTTATGTGCCCTTGTCCCAAAGATGCTTCATGCCAAATTTGACAAGAATTGGACAAGTAGTTATCAAGAAGTTAAAAATGTTCAATAGTTAACGCACGACGGACGAAAACCAATTGCAATAGGTCACCTGAGTTTTCTCAGGTGACCTAAAAATACTTAACAAACATCATTCTACATTACAATGAGGATATTGGATAAAGTTCACAATTTGTACCATTTTAAATTTGTAGCATTTTTTTGTCCTATACCTTTACCTGAACATAGAGATCATGCAGATCAAAGTTATATAAAGAAGCTTTCGTACAAATATTGGCATTACTGATTCAGTGGTTTTTGAAAGGAAGAGATACTTTACCTACTATCTCAGAATTGTTCTAAATCTGCTACTGCTTCTGGTGGCCGATCAAGAGCACCTAATTTTTTAATAGACTCATTTACCTATGGATATTTTGTGCAAAGTTTGATTGAAATTGGCAGAGGTGTGGAAAATGTGAAAAATTAACACATGACAGTTAACAGAAAAACTCGGTAATAAGAGCTCACTAAATACAAACAATAAAACTGTTAATTAAAGTTCCTTTTAATTAGCACTTTAGGGGAGATAACCAAGTTTGTACAGCTTGCTGATACTATACACTTGTACACGTTCCTTAGATCAACAATCATATCGCAACACTTATCAAGTTGAAATCTGATGAAAAAAGAACAAAAGGTTATGGATTAAAACAGTATGTTTATTCACATACTGGGGATATTCTCAGCAGACAACTGCTGTGTATACAACATGATTGATGACATACAAAATGAAATCAAGTAAACGGAGATTGATGATTCAATGATCCCATAAAGTTTGCCATTTGAACATGCTGGACTACTGTGTTAAAATTGCCGAAGTTTAAACCAACATGTCTGTATCGATACAAAAGTTACATATCTTGCAATGACAAGAATACTATATGTGCAATCAGTAATACCTTTACTAGAATGAAAAACTTTGTTCTTTGACGAGTTTTTACACCACAACCTTGTTATTGGAACAGCCATTACATCATTTCATTATACACCCAAACAAGTGTCTTTAAATACAATCAGAGTTATTTTATACTGGAAACCACCTTTTCCATGTCTATCACTATTGCATTAGTTACCAAGATTTTTCATCACATCAAGCTTATCAAGAACTTCCTTTGTTGATAATCGAGCAATTTTCACACCAAGTTTCTTTTGTTCTTTCAGGAAAACTGGGCTTGAAAAACTAAAATGGAAATTTCAACTTCTAAAAGATCCTTCAGAACTATGATTTTAAAAATTTAATCCTAACATTTAACATTGAATGACAATAAAACAAATGCGAAAACATAAAAGTTACACTGAATGCACAAAGCACTATAAACAAAGTAGAAGTCTGGACAATTCACAATCAATTCACTGCTAGTCCATTAGAACATCAAATACCACTGTTATCTACACAAAAATCTGTTACAGACTCATATAGCAAATATTGGATAATCCATCATTTCTAAATTCTGTTGCGGTCATATTGCACACAATTCACACAACTTAGAATCGAGAAAAGGAAAGAATAGTACTATGTAGATTTTCTAAAGTTTGGGTTTGGGTTTGATTGCCGTCAGACAATTTAAATTCCAGTCTATTGAAACTGATGGGGTTACCACAGAGCTGCCTTATCTGCAATGTTGGCCATGAGAAAATCACAAAATGAGCACTATATTTAGTTCTGTACATAACTAGTTCTCTACATAGAGATTATCACCATCTCCAGTCCATTGTTTTTTTGTCAATATGTGTTTTGTCCGGATAACTCACTTGAATACCAAGTGCACAAGTTGATATTGTTATATACACACACACAAAGAAAGTCCTAACATGTGTCAGATTCTCTGATAACTTTCACTTTTGCTGATAACTTTCACTTTTGTTATCTCATGATTCAGGATTTCAAACATGTCTGTGTCACGATTTTAAAATCCATTTCTAAAATGACAAAAATCATGGGTAAACGAAACTTATTAATCTTTAGATCTGATAAAACTCTCTCTCGTCTGCTTTACTCCGTTGCTCCGTCTTTAACTTCTAGTTTGATCTGTTTGGTGTCCGTGTGCTCTGAAGCATGACCATTGTTTTCTGTGTATTCATCAACTGGACGTTTGGACGTCAAGGTCACAGGAACACCAGCTATTGTTGTCACCTGTAATGTACAACATACAAGAAATGATTATTCACTGCAAGCAGGTCCAAATATACGGGACTTTCCACCAATACAAGAACATTTTTGTGCATTGACAAGTCATACTGGTTCACTGTCAACCAATGTAACCTATGTCTTTGTATGGTTCAAAAAGGTCAAAGATGATTCATGAATGTCTATTTAATAGTATTTTACAGGTACCACAAACAAGCAATATATTGTTATTTTCACCTAACTGCCACTTTCTAAACTAAATTTAATGGTCTATGTACTAAAAGGGGTCAATTATTAACCCTTGCATATGATGTTTCTGCGAGGGCCATACCATACAATGCTTATTCTGGTAAATCTAGCCTCTACAGAGCTTTATTGTAATCAGTATACTGTGGTGCTCTAGGGACAAGATAAACTGTGAGCAATGCTTACTAAGAATACCCCCCACCCCCAATATCCCAAAGGATGCTGTTAATCGTTCAAGAATTTTAAATTGAAACCATATTGCTACTTTAATGTGTAGTGATCTTGACCTCTGACTTTCAAATTTGAAAGGGAACATCTTTGATCTATGGGTAGTCCATATGTATGACATGGTGACTCTAGGTGGAAAGTATAATGCTAGAGAGCCCAGAAACCATATTGCTACTTTGATGTTCAATGCAACTGACCTTTAGACCCCAAATTCGATAGGGAACATCTTAGTTCCATGGATAGCCATATGTATAATATGGTGACTCTAGGTAGAAAGAATAATGCTCTAGAGCCCAGAAACCACAATGCTACTTCGATGTTCAGTGTGCTTGACTTTTGACCTCATTCCAAATTCAATAGGGAATATCTTCGTCCCATGGGTATGATGTGGTGACTCTAGGTAGAAAGGATAATGCTCTGGAGGCAGGAAATTATACTGCAACTTCTTTGCCCAGTGCACTTGACCTTTTGACCCAAAATTTGATAGAGAACATCTTCATCCTATGGGTAGTCCATATGTATGATATGGTGACTCTAGGTAGAAAGGATAACACTTTACAGCCCGTAAACTGTTGCATCTACAGACGTATGGACGGACAGACAACCTGATTCCAGTATGCCCTAAAACTTTGTTGCAGGGGTATAACTATTCAGTATTGTTATGTTTACTATGTATTAGGTCAATGAATACTTTAAAATATGCTTGCTTCATTTATTCAAAAGATTAAGTTTACCAGCAACTGTTGTTGTGGAACATGTGAACCAGATGTGCTGACAAGCTGTACAGCGGACTGGGGAAACAGAGTGATTCCCCCTGCTTGTGACGTCACGGGCTGGCTGAGGAGGGTAGCTGCCTGCGTCTGGGCGTGAGGAGCTGCTGACATCACAGATATGGGCTGGCCCGGTTGCTGTACGATGCCCATGTTCACGCCTTGCCCACTAGTGAGATTTCTAACAAGTGTAACTGGCTTCAGACCTCCTGCCGATACCACGGCTTGAATTTTTTCTGTAAAATCATACCACTGATTACATTTTTACTTTATAATCATCTCTATAACACACTTCTACTGCATTTACTAGATTGTTCAGTGTTGTCAAAATCTTGCGTCCGATCATAAAATAATTTTCTTTATCAAGACTGATGCTTCTACAGTATGAGATCAAATGACACAAAACTTCTGAATGCAAAAGTTCTTTTTAAAAAATTCCATGCTGAGCAAGCATATGCTACTGATAATACCTTGTAATTGAGGATTGATTTCTTTTTTGATCTCCAAATGTGATCCATTAGTAAGGGAGGGAACTGCTGATGGCCCATTTAGCACTACCTGTGTGGCATTAGATACAATAACTTTTGGCTTGGTGATGACTGTAGGCAGCTGATGGATTGCCGACGTGGCGACAGGATTCAGAGAAGAAGTCGCCGTCACGGTAACAGGAGATAGCACTCTAGAACCTAAAATCACAAAAAATAATCATTAACTTACTCTCAAACATCTCCTAAAAACACTGCATACCTGGACATTGAAAGGAAAATTGCCTACTGTATAGCGGGAAATGAACTCGTGACAAAAAATAGTCAATAACTTACTCTCAAACACCTTTCGTTATATGCTGAAACAAAATTTCCGCGAATTTAACATTCAGTGCACTAATTTTTCATAATAATAACAGATAACAAAGATTTTTTCCCCCATGAATTCAACTGGCTGTGATTTGTTGCTAATTTCAATATTAACCCACTATACATTATCATAACAAATTTCTGCGGAATACTTTCAACTCCTACTAATTTTCAAGTTGACATATTTTTAACACACTGACAAAATAACTCTCTTTGCTTTTACTTTTAATACCACCCTCCAGATCTATTTCTGATTCTGAACTACAAGATTAAAGATAAAGGCAAAGTTAACAAACAGTGATAAATTTCGTCAATCCCAAATAGAATACAAAAAACAAGAGATGGGCAAACACGAACCCCTGGACACACCAGAGGTGGGATCAGGTGCCTAGGAGGAGTAAGCATCCCCTGTTGACCAGTCACACCCACCGTGAGCCCATAGTCTTGATCTGAACTACACAATTAATTAAGGAAATTGTGGACTTCCTGTACCTGCGGGTGACCCTGGCGCTGACTGACTGATGCGGTACAAGTCTGTTGCCTGCTGTGTTGTTAAAATCTGAGGGTGGGCCATCACTGCTGGCTGGCTGTGAACGTCACCCTCAAAACCCTCAGGAATGGGACTGCTTTCCCTTGATAAACTGTCAGGTGTAAATGTGCCAGCGTGACTCGGGGAGGCAGGCGCTGACCTGAAATTCATAATCTCGTTAATTACAATTACAGGTATATTTGTTTACTCTCCCAAAGAACATCAACAGATAGATAAATATGTCAGATGCAAATCTACTGTTGCAAAATTGTTGAAACTTTACTGTACCTTGTGGATAACCCTTGAAATGGAGTTCTAAAACAGGGCACCCCTCTCTGTCTTCGTTTTCGGAAAGCCTGTGCTGTTAACTTGGCTTCTGAAGCGGGGTCTATCCTCCAAAATGATCCTTTACCCGGTTCATCCTGGGACCGGGGAACCTTCACAAAGTAGCGATTCAGTGACAGGTTGTGACGTATTGAATTCTGCAAAAAGAGAAAAATTCATGTAACAAGTTAACAACACGTAAATTTAAAGATGAATATCTAAACAGGAAATTTGTTTGAAGGAATCTTAAAATTAAAATCTTTAAATCTTACTCAAAACAAAAAAGCAGAGGAGCAAAGTGCTCTGTGTGACTTACCTGCCAGCCTTTATCTGCTGTTCTGTAGTATGGGTAATTCTTAGTGATGTAAGCATATATGCCACTCAGTGTTAACTGTTTGTCATGAGCAGATGTAATGGCTTGAACGATTAGCTGAGCGTACGAGAAAGGCGGCTTTGAATCATCTTTTGGACTGTCCCCGCTATTCATGTCCACACTCTGTGGAGCCACCACAGGGCTCTCATCTCTCGGGTTAGCAGCAGCATTTAGTGCTGCTATCTGGATATTTGGTAACAGCATGGGACGGTGGCTAGTGCCCCCACGAGGACTAGTTGGACAAGAATTGGCAGCACTGCAAAATACAGTTGTCTTCAAATTCATTCTTTACGGATATCAGATAATTTAATCTAATATGCAACAGTACTGAATAGTTATAAACTTTAGCCGAATTTTACCCTGTAGTTCATGGAATGTATTGATGAGTAACAAACTATCTGATGCTAAACAAAATATGAAAAGAATACTGCGATAATGTTAATGTCGTAATGCCACTGACTACTTTCACATATATTTATTACCTAATTGTTCCAGTGGGTGAAGGACAAGGACTGTCAAATGTACGTTCCACGCGCTCAGGAATATTTATTTTGAGAGGTGGAGAGATTTTCTTCCTGGGTGGGGTTTCAATCTGTAAGGGGGGTGGGATTGGAACAGGGGTCGTGTCTTCCACCAGAGACTGGAACACAATCTTAATGCCTGTGCTGGGGAACCGCAAGGTACACCTACAATCAAGTCAAATTTTCAAGTTTTGTACATGTACTAAAATAAATCTGGCAAACATATCACCAAAGACTTAAAACAATGAATGCATTAATATAGATTAAAATCCATTTTGACACAGAAAACATAAACTTTTTGTATTTTCTATTTTATAACTGCTCTCCCAAAATTTTCCTGCACAGACCCATTCCCTTCAGAATGACCTACGTCTAGACATGATAAACTGAACACAATACTAATAATTCGGACGAGTTGATTGATTATCTAATACAATGATCTATTTTCTTCTTTTTTCTCTCTTTTTCCCCCCACTGAGTGTGCCTTTTATGCCCCAATTTCTGAATACCAAAATATAAACAAAGCTGAGCAGCCATTTTGTTTACATTGCACATAGCGGAGGCCATGATTTGCAAGCACATGGTTACTGGCTTTTCAGACACGGGCTTTCAATTCAAAATCAGTCAGCCCGCATGATGTAAAAAATAAGCAGATGTCAACCCATGAAGCACAATGGCTATATGTCAACACCTAAATTCACTAAAACATATAAAAATTTAGCAATAAACTTGAAAGAGGCCTTCAAAGGGAAAATCCGACACTGTTTATGTACAAAACCACACTCACGTCCTTGGCAGTTGTAAAGGTGGTGCCCCTTTTCTTTGAAACACGCCGTCAATAAATATGCCGTTTTTTCCTCCACACTTCAAAAAAAAGTTCGGTTCATCATACATTATCTCCAAGTGTACTCTGGAAATGAAACTAGAATGACCCATGTTTACATCTACGTCGCCTTTACTGCTGTTCCGACCGACCGAGATACGCGATTGGCGCATCAAATATTCAAAGTCTCTGCTTTCTAATCTCGCAATTGCAACACCCTTTGGTTCTGGACTCCATTTTCGTCTAGAAGGACTCGCGGGAGCTGACTGGTTTTTGAGAGCCAACAATGCCAGGGCATCGTTGTCCGAGGGCTGTGGCAGTGCAGACATCACGAGGCGGCGTTGGGCACATCAAAATGGCAGCACACGAAAGAAAACATTCGACCACATTCGGTGCTGTTTACATACAAAATATTCCCAGAATGCAACGCGCCTACCACATTCACAAAAGACTCTATAGTCGATTTCCATAATTCGTTGCTTTCATTTGTTGATATATTGTAAATTAAAACTTGTTGACTAGACTCCCATGTAATATTGTGTATATATGTGTAATATAATGACATGTCTAGTCGGTAAATAGCTCTATTATTATCTGTTATTTGTAATATGTACCCGACTTTAAATAAATATTATATGATTTGATTTATTGATATATTGTTAACCTTGAATTTAATCAGAGACATAACTTATATATATATTTCTGCTTGTCCTGTCTGCTCAGAAACATGCATCTGGCAGAAATTGGTCATTATAACCGTGAGACGCTTTAAATGCATTAACAAAAAGTAATTTTAGTTTAGATAGATTCGCAAGGGCAATATATGCACACGTACAATACGTCTCAGCTAGGTGTCATCAAATTAGGGAACAAAAGGAAATTAAACGGTTTATAAAGACAAGAATTCAAAGTTGTGTTGTGTTTAAAATTCATGTAACTTAGACTGACACTGGCAACAATAATGTACATAGCTATATTCATGTACATATGGGTCTATTTTGATTGACGTTTGTATAAAAAGTCCAAAAGTCATTACTTATAAATACAACACTGTCAAAAAGGAATTTAAATTTTCAGACAGGTATTGAAGAAATTTTCACATTTTGAATATATATTTTAAATATCAACACTTCTGCAATTTATAATTTGTAACACCCCCCCCCTCCCCGTCCCTGATCGCCGCTTTAGAAACTCTATAGGCCTAGATAACGCTTAAAATTTGTGGACGGGCCGAAGGTAACACGTGTGTTAAGAAAAAAAAAGTCAAATTCAGCAAGAGAAAAGAAGTTATCTATATATTCTATTTTTTAAACTCATACCTGTCCGGATTATCATTCTTGGCTTTAATTTGAAGTTCCCATGTGGCTTATTGCATAAACTGACTGAAGTTTACAACTATACTGCTTGGCATGTCAAACGGTTTGATATTTTCCATTATGTAGGCCTATTTTGCATTGTTGTGCATGTCGATCGATATATTGCCTAGCTGCTTGTATTGTATACTTTTTCAGTTGTATTCCATATTTTCAATATATTTACTAAATTTTTGTTGTAAAATTTTTCAATAGGTGTATTCGGGGGATCGTTTAACTATTGTATTTGTAAAATATTGTTTTCATAACAATCAAAATAAGCATACACGCAGTTTCTCAGACACAAAACATATGAACAGTATATATACTTGTAAATGAAAACTACAAACTGGAAATTATACAATAATAGAGAAAATATAGAATTAATTCAAATAAAAAATTATACCGCACGTACAAATTGAAAATAAACAAACAAATGAAGGGGGAAAATACAAAATACATATGGTGGGAACAAAATAAAATATGTTGCAGCGGTTGACACACCATAAAACTGCTAGAGTTAAAATTGGAAAAATAAAATTTGAAATATTTCGCTCAAAACGTGTCTACCCCTTTAATAATAGTCAGGTTGAGAATTATGATTTTCGACAATCACACTGCGGTCGACTATGTACAACCACGCAGAAACGTGGCAAAATACGCCCGTAGATGTTGATGGAAGGAAACATAATTATGTGGAATTCATACCTTACCTGTGTTAGCACTGTCCTTATGGAAAACAATAGGCATCCTCTACCTGGCATAATGTGTATGTGCACCAAGTTTGACGCTCCTAGCACAAAGGGTCGGTCTGCATCTTGCTCCTACGACCTTGACCTTTGACATTGAGAAGCAACGTGCATCCTTCACTTGACATAAGGTGTATGTGTACCAAGTTTGACGGTCCTATCCCAGATACTTCGGCCTATATCCTGCCTACAAGGTTTTCCTACTCAATGATACTAGGACGTACCCGTCCTCCAATTGGCACGAGGGGTATGTGATCAGAGTTTGACGGTCTTAGCCCCAATACTCTAATCTGTATTCTGTCTACAGGATCTGATATACTACAACCTTGACCTTTGACCTTGAAAAACGATAGACAACTTTTCCTCATAATGGTGATCAACTGTACCAAGTTCTAATTAAGATCCTGGAGCTCACGGGTCGGTTTGTATCATGCCTACAAAGTTTTCCTACTAAGTGATGCTATGACCTAGACATTTGACCTCTGACATTGAAGATAAAATGCATTTGACGGTCCTGGTCCCAACAGTTCGATCTGTATCCACTGTCCTGCCTACAAGGATTTCCTATGAAGTGATACTACGACCTTAACTCTTGAAAAACAATAGTGTACTAAGTCGTAAAATCCTGGAGCTTGTCCGGTTGTTCTGTACCCTGCCCAAAAGGCCCGGAGAGACGGACGATGTAATACCCTTATAAATACGTCCCTTCTTTGACGAGCGTATAACAAAAGCATCCTCTGCTTGGCATAGGGAATGTATATACGCGTTTCACGATCCCAGTCCCAATTGTCCAGTCTGTATTTTATACCTACAATGTTTTTCTACAAAGTAATATTACGACCTTGACCTTTACCTCTGACCCTGAAGATCAATAGGCACCTTCTTATGGAAAGCATATACCTTCCTCTCATCATGGTGATCAAATGTACCACGTTCGTGACACTGTCCTGTCCGGTTTTCGGTTCGGTCTACGATCTTGACCTTTGACGTCTGACCTTGGAGAACAATTAATAGGCATCTTCCTCTTATCATTGTGATCAAATGTACCGAGTTGTAAGGTCCTGGAGCTTACGATTCGGTCCCTGTGTCCTGCTCGCAACGTTCGGACAAGCAGACGACGTCATACCATAATATATACTCTTTGACGAGAGTACAACAGGTGTCCCCCACTTGGCATGGGGAGTGTGTTTCCTGTGTTTAATAGACGATCCTAAACAACCCCAATTGTCCAGTCTGTATTCAGCCGACAATGATTTTCTACTAAGCAATACTACGACCTACGAAAGATAAATATGGAAAACCACCAACAAAACGAAGAACGAATGAAGCGTTGGTAAGAGCACTTTCAAGAAGTCCTAAATAGACCTCCTCCAATAGATCCACCATCCATAGAAAATGGGCAAGTTTTGGGGATCAAGACAAGACCTATAACCAGAACAGAGGTAACCATCTGGAAAAAAAAACCCCAGAAAAGCAGGCGGAATAGACAACATCTCTCCAGAGGCTACATGAGAGCGTTGGATAACATCTCGATTGACAAATGAACAGGATATGGGAGGACGAACAAATACCCGAGGACTGGACTAAAAGAATCTTGGTAAAACTGCCTAAGAAAGGAGATAGATCTATTGGTGGAAATTGGAGAGACATCATGTTGCTTCGTCCAATCTACTTAGCAAAGCATTCGTTATCCACTGTGCATTAGTTTTACAGAGAATGAAAAAGGAGATGGATAAGGTATTAAGAGACGAGCAGGCTGGATTCAAACAGGAAAGATCATGTACTGACCAAATTGCCACCTTACGAATCATTATAGAACAAACCATTGAATGGCAGACATCACTATACCTTACATTTTATAGATTTTGAGAAGGTATTTGATAGTATAGACCGTCAAGTACTATGGAGCATTCTACGACACAATGGTATTCCAGAAAATAATATCTATCATCCGCCAACTATATGATGGATTCACTTGTCAAGTCATCCATGGTGTTCCAAGCCTAACAGACCTTTTTCCTATATCCACCGGGGTCCGGCAAGGATGTCTACTATCTCCTCTTCTCTTTCTGGTGATAATAGATTGGGTCAGCAAAACATCTTACAGTAAACTCTTGGGCATCAAATGGACACTACAATCATGTCTTGGAGACTTAGATTTTGCAGACGATATTTGTCAACTTTCACATCGTCACCAAGACCAATGGGTCAGCAAAACATCTTACAGTAAACCCTTGGGCATCAAATGGACACTACAATCATGTCTTGGAGACTTAGATTTTGCAGACGATATTTGTCAACTTTCACATCGTCACCAAGACTCACAAGAACAAGCTTCCAACCTTGAATAAAATGCGAAAAAGTTGGGTTATACACCAACCCAACTAAGATGAAATATATGAGGATAACAAACAATACAAATAAAACTAAGGTCAGAGGTGCCGAAATCGAAGATGTTGGGGAATTTACCTACCTTGGAAGTGTCATCAGCACATCAGGAGGAACCGATGAAGATACACTAGCAAGGAAAAAGAAAGCACAATTAACAAGCCTTTGCAATCCTCAAACCAATCTGGAGGAGCAAAGCTCTCGAAACATCAACAGAGATCAGAATCTTCGACTCAAACGTCAAATCAGTTCTTCTATATGGATCAGAGACATGGAGATCAACAGTTGCTTCCACCAAAACTATACAAGTGTTTATTAACAAATGCCTAAGAAACATCATAGGAATCAAGTGGCCAGAAAAGATCAGCAATAAGAACTTGTGGCAAAGGACCAAACAAGAACCGGTCATGCAAATAATAACATTAGGGAAATGGAGGTGGATTGGCCACACATTGAGAAAGGAAAACACAAATTAATGTGACACGCCATGCTCTGGAATGGAATCCCCAGGGCCACAGGAAGAGAGGTGGACCAAAAGCACCTGGAGACGAGATTTAACATCGGAAGCACAAAAGATTGGAAAGACCTGGGGAGAAATTAAGAAGTTAGCTAAAGACATGGAGAAATGGAAAGCCACGGTGGTCGCTCTATGTCCCCCTTGGGACGAAGTGGACTAAGTAAGTAATACTACAACCTTAACCTTTGATCTTGGAGAAGGCACCTTCCTCTCTTCATGGTTGTCAAATGATCTTGGGGCTTGCGGTTCAGTCTGTCTACAATTTTTGTCTACTACTGCTACAGTCAGTGATCTCGAGCGCTTAATCCTGATCTTGAAGAAAAAACGCGTCCATGCACCATTTGCATGAGGAATATGTTCCAAGTTTGACGGTCCTATCCCAAATAGATCGATTTGTATTCTATCTACAAGGTTTTCACATTAACTTATATACTTCGATTTTGACCTCTGACTTTGGTAAACAATTTTCATATTTCTTTCATCTATCTGGTTCGGTCTCTACATACACAAATCTGGACAGACAGACGGACGACACCATACCATAACACGTCCCGTTTTTGACGGGCGTATAAAATTTGGGATTGTTTTTTTTTGGGGGGGGGGGTTGTGGGGTGGGGTGGGGGTGAAATTTATCAAACATTCCAAAATGGATCTCTAGTCCCCCGAAGTAATTATCATTTACAACAAAAGAAGTTGGTACAGCTTTCAAGTTTCAACCAGTGATATCAGCTTGTACTACCGGGAGGGGGTGGGGTAAGATTTCGTCCATTGAAGTCAAGCCTTAAAAAGTGACAGACTCTTGGATTATCAACCACTAAATCTCTGAATTTATGTCAACTACAGAGTAAACCACGCAAGGATTTATCCAGTTTTTAGACTTTACAACCCATTTCACATCTAAAGGCGATTTTTGAGCTTTCAGGAGAGGAGGAGGGGGGCATCCTTAGATCATAATACCTAAAAATAAGCATATCAGTTGAAAATATATAACTCGGTTCTTGTCTATGTTATACTAGTAACTATTGTAACCTACATAGACTATTTAATCAATTTGCGTACCCCCCCGCCCCCCCCCCCAAACACACACACACACAATTATCTGGTTAAAGGGCCTGCCAAACTTTAAAATTTAGAAATATCTTCAATTCAACATATCCACCATTGAATTAATAATCTCTTTAATACCCGGGGGGGGGGTACACTTTATTAATAATTCTATGGGTAGGGATGTGCCGCTGACCCCTTCCCTTTTCATATGATTTTAGTTGAGGAATTGTTATACCTCCTTCAAATAATTTTCTGTAAGGTAGTCATAAAGTCCTTTCTATCAACGCTATCAACTGGGTCTGCCATTATTTATTTTTGTGTTATCTAATTAAAACCGGATATAACTATGTTGCTGTATTCATATAATTAATATGGGTAGAACGATTAATTACCTCACTCATTATATTTCATGCTGATTTCTATACCTTGTGTCATAAAAAGGCTACCTATTCCAAACCGCACGTCCCTACTTTCTAGTAGTATATAGGAAGTCCCCCCCCCCCCCCCCCCCCCCGGGCTTTATGCAATCTAATTAAAATTAGATGTTATGTTGGATCCGCTCGCATACTCGCTTAGAACCTATATATATGAATCAGAATGGTTGATTTTGCCAACAGTTAGGAATATTACCTGCTCCATGTTCCTCGAAAGTTACAAAAGAAACGAAAGTAAATTGAATGTTTGTCCAGGAAGCCAACAATTTAAAAAAAGTCTTGAAATTTTTGGGGAATAAAAATAAATAAATAAATAAATAAATGTAGCGGAAAATTAATTTTTTTTTTTGGTGAAAACACTTAATCAATACCTTGATTTTTCTTTCCTTTAAAATATGCAATCTTAATCATGAAAATGTTAATTTAAAAACTGCAATTAATTACCAAGTTATGGGAAATAGATGTATACTGTTACCAACATATTGCAGGATTTTTTTTTTACAATGAAAATAAAAAAAACCCATACTTTCTTCCTTGAAATTGCTAGTTTATTCGATTATTTCAAGTAATTTAATGCAAATTTTTTGATAAAAATGAAATTAAGTATATTATAGTCAAAATTTCAGAATTCTTTCTTTTTTAAACCATTGAATTTAATTTATTTGGGGCAATTTAAATATGTAATCACAATAATTGTAAGAATATCAGCAAGAAGTATGACTCCAGTAAATATTCAATTACAAATTTCACAATCAAGTACTCAATTAAAAAGAAAAAGTGAAAAAAGGGCTATTTTCTGTTGTACAAATGGGGAAACTTGCATAGTGCAACAGCATAGACATGTACGTAACAGTAGAGAAAACTCAATACAAATACACAGATATACTTGTTAATTGTTTAATTTGATGGCACAAACATAATATGAAATATAGACCAATTTACAATTCCAATCTGTGACAATAATTTTTGTCAGAATTTACTGTAAATTTGTTTTCCAACTTGGTAACAGTATGGACAGTAACAGCATGGACATTGTACAAAATCTGAAGCGCATATAAGCAGAACACAAGTGAAAAATCTGCAGTATATATTCTCATAATTTGAGAAAAAGAATTTAGGTAAAAGCCAAAACAATTACCCTTTTAATCATTTGAGAAAAATTAATCAAATTTTATACTGAATCACAGGAAGCATATACTGGCTGCAATTCTAGTTCACACATTTGCAGAAGTCATTTCAAAATAATATTCATAGCAAATAAAATCAAAATTAGTGTGATTTATCAATCAGAAGTTTCAAACTGTGTTTCCAGAATCCAGATTTATTAATTACTTAATAGACAGGCATATTTTCAACTGTATGTCTTTTTTGTTACCAAGTATGTTTTTAATGTTACCATGGTTATTTTATTTTTAAATGAAAGCAGTTAAGGAACTTTTAATTGAATTCAAAGAAATGGAATTTCTTTTATTTATTGTAATATGAAATACCACACTTAATATTCTCCAAGCAATTCAAAGTATCAAACTATTTTATGCATTTCAGTTGTTTTGATTTGACTGTCTAATCTGTTACTAATGTCTTTCTATACTGTTACTTTTGAATGAGGTATCAGTATAGACAGTAACAGTATAGACATTTTATTTCTTAATCTCATTTCATGTAATAAACACAGTCACTAATTATGAGATGCTGAATAAAATGTTTGATAAAGAGATCTGTATATTGTCTATCAACTAGAATAAAGACTTAAAGATACATTTTGAGTGTTAGCTAAGTAATCATGGTAAAAGTATAGACAGCCAAAAAAAATTAAAAAATACTCAAGTACTACGTTGATACGTTATTATTTAGTTGTAGCTTCTTAATTATTGTGTACCAGTACAATAATTTTCATTGTCATGTAGTGTTAAAGGGATTGATCTCCATATCTAAAACGATCAGTTTAACTTTCAGGAAAAATACGATTTTTAGACAATTTTCTATCAGGGTAACAGTAGAGACAAAAATCTGTGGGACAGGGGTATGGGGGGTTGTCAACAAATACTCAGTGATTCAAAGTTGTTTTTTTTTTTCTAATTCTTGTTTTAGAATCCTGAATATGTTTACTTCATATTGTGATTTGAAAAAAAAAAGTTAAATAAACCTTGCAAACTTAAAATGTGATGCTGAATACTCGTCACTATAGATGGTGGGACAAAGCAAAAACGCTAATTTTGACACTTTGGACTACCCCTGTAATTAATCTAACGAAGAAATATCTTTTTTTTTTCCCAAATCATTATACTTAGCTAAGTTTTAACTACTATATCTACCAACAAAGAAAATATGCAAAAAATTTACATTAACATATCAAAAAATCCAACGGAAATTTTTGAAAATGGCCCATATATATATATAGGCCTAATCGTTTTAGATCAGTTTGGAAATAAATCCTATAGGCGTCTATAATTTATTTATAAAAATGTTATTCTAAACCCATGTTTTTTCAAATTAGTCTTTCAAGATCATATTTGTTCTGATATGAATGAAAATTTACCACCCACTAAATGAAGAGTTAAATGGGGTTTATTACAATAATTTGGAAAGCATTTTCATTCAACCTTTGGAGAAATTTTCAAAACTCTCTTCTTTACAAGAATTGAACCTACAAATTTAGTTCACTGATATATATTCATCAAAAATTAATAGTCACTGCATGGTTGGATAAAAAAGATTAAAATCAATGCAAGAAACTGCAAACCTTACTTATTCTATGGTAAAATTTCATCACAAATAAAATGTGAGGATAAAGTGGATTTCTATTCAAAAGTGTTAATTTGTGACTGGGTTACAACAAACAACTGATATTCTTTTATGCTGGTGAATCATAAATAGCATAAATAACTCGATATCCTTTAAGGGGGATCTCTACATCGTCATAATGGCTGACTTCCTTTCGAAATATGGATGAAAATATCACTATCAGGGTTATATATCAATTCATTTCAAAATTAAATGCTTATCCGACTAGCTCAGTAAGTTAGCACCCGGGGTTAGCACGCTGCCTTCTGAACTACAGATCGCGGGTTCGATTCCAGCGGGGGTTTTAATTTTTTTTCAAATTGCTTTCTACTAAAACTGCATTTTTTGACGAAATTGAGTGAATTTGAAACTTTTTCTTTTCAAAATATTGCTTAACATATCCTCTATTTTTCATCCACATCAAATTTCTCTGGTGTAGCATTCCACCTTAAGGATCATATTAGATGGTGCCATGGCATGATGTGACGGTATTCAAATTTCGTACTTCCCGCGGTTTCCTAATCACAATAAAACCCAACAGGTGGCGCTCTGAATACCGTCGCCATGTTTGTATCCAATGACAACATTGCAAATTTCACAGGGTCGATCTGTTTGTGCTGGAAGGTAACGTGCGTCTCAAACAAGAGGTGAATAATGGGAGATTCGCCGATAAATGTTCCTCGGCTGGAACTTGATTCTGTCATTGGTTTTAACGGTAAGTATATTGTCATTCCTTTTTTTAAAATGTTGAATGAACATGAATTTGAAGCAGACAAGGCCTGTAACATAAGCTTCATGACATGATTTTTCTTCACATCAAACAACAGTTACCACAAGTCTTAACTTCTCGCTAAAAACAAGAACGATTGATTAATATCGTTGGAGTTTCAAGCAGTTCAAACTGCTTTGTTTGCAGCAACAATTAATTTAATATAGGGGGAAAATATTTGTTGTGATAAGTGCATTTTAACTGGTAGGTCATGATTTTATTGCATCCAAACTTGATGTATATTTATCTAGGTTCAGTGTCAAGTGGATTGAAGGTTCATCCTGGACGAGAGCACCTAATTTACCCCCTGGGATGCACTGTGGTCATTGAAAATCTTGCCACCCAGAAGCAAGATTTTCTTTGGGGACACACTGACAATGTATCCTGTGTCACAGTGTCGCCCACCGGGAAATATCTGGCATCAGGACAAGTCACCCACATGGGATTCAAGGTAGGAAACAATTTATAAGATATGTGTCTTACGGTATGTCAACCGTGTTTGAATGTAAAGCAAAAAGTATTGACCGTATTAAATATTCATATCCATAGTATTAATGCATCATATGTATGTGTTACCTATAATTAATGCTCCCTTTGGCTGTGAGGGCCCATGGGGGGCTTCACCTTCTATAAAGAACTGTGTGAAACATGCACTAATAATGGAGCAGTACATAGTCCACTTAGTTGAACTTTGATGCTATTTAATTATAGGCTGATGTGATTATCTGGGACTTTGAAAGCAGACAATTATATGCCAGACTTACTCTTCATAAAGTGAAGGTGGAAGACATTGCCTTCTCTCCAAACGAATTGTATCTCGTCTCCCTGGGAGGACAAGATGACAGCTGGTAAAAATTAATTTAGTTTTAGTGTCAAGTTTTAATTTTTTTTTAACTCAGTATTTACTAAGGATATACCCATGCTAGTATTACTGAGACATCATTGTTGGTCAATTTGTCGGTCAATTTCAGTGTGGTGGTTTGGGATATTGCCACCAAGGAGGCCATCTGTGGACATCAGGCACAAGTTGAGAGCGCCGGAATCACGTACTGTGTCACTTTTTCCAACAAAAGGGACGACGTATTTGTTACTGGAGGAGAGTGAGTATTCAAACACAAGATCAGTGGTTAAATAAATAGTAAACAGGTTAAATAAATAGTCAACAAATTTAATCTTTCACTCTGTTTTTATTTACCCTATCAACAATGCAGTTTGAGTGATAATTTCATGCTTTTTGACATTCTAACATCTAACAAAATTCATGATCACCGCAAGTGAATGTATGCTAAATTGAATATTCGGATATGCAAAATATTTACTTAATAAGATATTATAATTCCAATGTCCTGTATTACAATATAGTTTTGACTGGACAAAATTAAAGCTAAACGAGAATTTACACATCAATAAATCCGAAAACCTGACGTAACAATACGTGCATGAAAACGCATAACACAATGCATGGAATTATAATTTTTTTAAATTGTTAAATACAGTGAACGAATTGGAATTATAAGAATCAAACATTCTTTTTGAGGGAATTTATCGATTTGTAAACTCTGGACATTATACTCACAAACTTAACATAAAGTGCAAAATCCTATAGTACATTTTGTGTTTCATATATACTGTACGTTTCCAATTCATTATGGCATTGTTTTCATCTTACAGTGGTACTCTGAGAATCTGGGAACTGGACAGAGATAACAGAAAAATTCGACCAACAGATGTCACCATGGGTCAGATCAAAAGAGTGGTCAAATGTATACAGGTATCTCCTCTTGTTGATGACACAATGAGAACCAAGGGAAATAACCCATGTCAGTTGTTTTCACTTTCTTATATTTCCATTATTTCAGATGGCTGACAACTTCCAAGAACCTTTCTTTTTCTGCGGAACCACTACAGGAGATATCATAGGCGTTAATATGAATACTGGGTTTTTCCAATTTCTGGGGCCTGAAAAGGAGAAGTTCAGGAGTGGGGTGACCACATTGTCCCTCATCAAGTCTGGTCAGTTACTGGTCGGCTCTGGTGATGGAGAAGTAGCCCTGGTTCAATTCTTTAACAAAGTAGATAAAGACAGCAAAAACAAGAAAGGAAAAATCTGTTTTGAAAAGAAAAGGTACAGCTCTCATACACAAACCGAGTTAAAATAAATCTATATTTATTACATTTTCAACAGTGAAATACTGTATTTTATCCACAGAATAAATATATTTTCACTTTTAAAAATAAGTGTTATTTGTGAGACAGGATTTAAAAAATATTTTCACTCGTGCTTTGCACTCGTTAAGATATAAACAATCCTGTCTCACTCGTGAAATAATTTCCACTTCCAACTACAAAACATTGAATATCCTCTATTNCCTCTATTTAATCTAAATCTTGCTCTTTGCTTCTAGTATAGATTTTTGACAACCACTTCAGCAAGTACTTTGTAAATTTTGACAGATCANATCTAAATCTTGTTCTTTGCTTCTAGTATAGATTTTAGACAATCACTTGACAGCAAGTACTTTGTAAATTTTGACAGATCATGGAAGGACAGCAAAACCAAGAAGCAGTGTTCAATCACCTCTATAGCTCTCCGAGGAGATGGACATCAATTCTATGTCGGGACTGCCAATTCTCAAATTTACCGCTTTAATTTCGCCGAGTTTAATTGTGACAAAGGCAAAGATAATGTCAATCAAGGGGCTGAACTCATTAAAACCTGCCATTCACAGGAAATTACAGATGTTTTCTTCCCTTAGTAAGTCATTAAAGCTTAATTGGACTAATGAATCAGTGACCAATACATGCCACATTTTACAATGTGTTGTCAACTTCCAACTGAGAATTTATGCTCATGTTCTGTTACAGTGGAACAGGGGAGCTAATTGTCACGTCTCAGTATGAAGAAATCCGGATCTGGCAGTTGAAGCTGAAGAAGGAGATACGCAGACAAGTTGTGAAGAACATGACCTGCAATGCCATTGACCTTACAAGGGATGGAAAAACCATTATCTCTGGTGAGGGGAAAACACCAGCCAAACATGGCCACAACTTTACTAAATATGAATTTTGAAATTTTCAGAACTGATGATATTATAATTTAATTTCACTTGTAACATGCAATCTGATTGGTTCATTTAACTTTAGCAACATTCTTCATACTGTAAAAAACAATGTTGCCCCCAAATCTCGCTATATGACGATCTAATTTAAATATAATGTCACAATGCATTTGACTGTTGGGTTTCATTTAGTTGCTACAGCAGTATTGATCCTCGTCATAAAAAAACCCATATTTTCTCTAGAATTAATTATCAAATGATATCAAAGGCAATTTGTTAAATTAAATTATAAGAGATGAAAGCATTTTTTCTTTGTTTTATATGATTTTTATAAACTGCGAACGTAAATTGTCCCAACTCACTTTATTTCGTATAAAACAAATAGAAATTGCATTCATTCTTTAATTAGAAAAAGTGCATCTTGATATTATTTTTCTTATAGCATGGGATGATGGAAAAATCAGAGGATATGGATTTGCGGCAAAGGACAAGAGTACCTCCCTCGTAGAAAAGTTTTTGATAGAGGAGGCCCATAGTAAGGGAGTAACTGCCCTGGCCTGTATGTCCGACGGTCTGGGAATTGTCAGCGGGGGTGGAGAGGGCCAGGTTAGAATATGGAAAATCTCCAAAAATTACGATCCTAAAGGCAAAGACACTGCCTCACTGGTAGAAACCATGATGGAACACAAGGGACGTGTATCAGACATCAAAATCACAAAGAATGACCGGGAGTGTGCTTCTGCCAGTACGGACGGAACATGCATCATTTGGGACTTACAGTAAGCATGTCTCTGACCATAACGGTCATTTGAGAAATAATTTTCATGTTTGACAAATACATATGGTACTGTAAAAAGAGAATATTTAGCGCACTATTTATTTTTAGCGCAGACGTATGATTGCGCTGAATTAAGTTGTGCACTAAAAGGTTTTCATCGACATTAGATTATTGACCTGTTGGTATTGTTGCGCTAAAATAAATTTGCGCTGAAGGGTTTTCATTGTGATTTCGCCAATATTCTAGCTTTACAGTATGACGGCTTGCTGGCATACTTCACGAAATACGTTAGCACTGCATGAAAAGTATGCCGCTCATACAGCATTGCGGTTCATACTCTCATGAACTTTCAGAAATGAAATTTTGTAAATAAATTTACCTTCTCCTTTCGTTGAAATTCCAAGCTTTTAGAATAGATGTACCATATTTATCTCTATTCACATGCAAATTGTTTACAACTGCAATGTTTATATGATGGCTAGAGATAGCAAATGCAAAAAGAATAAAAAAACAAAACATTGGAATATAAATATTACAGATCAATATCTCGTTTTGTAAGTCTCTTATCTGTAACAGATGTACCTCTATCTGTAACAATTGTTCATTTCCATCTGACCTCATTTGACCAGTTCTCACACTGACAATATTTTACATTCACAGACGGAGGAAGAGGAGTCAGATTGTGTTTTCTAACACCCTTTTCCAAGCCGTGTGTTACGGTGCCAAGGAATGTCAGATCATCACTGGAGGTACAGACAGGAAGATAGGCTACTGGGAATGCTGCGATGGAAAAGTCATCCGGGAACTGGAGGGCTCAAAGAGCGGCTCCATCAACGCCATGGACGTATCTCCCGATCAGAACTACTTCGTTACCGGTGGTGACGACAAACTGCTCAAGGTACAGAAGATACACGGGTTGTTTTTTTACTCCTTCAGAATATCAAGAGTTTCTTTCTGTATAAGCGGACATTGTGAAAGAGAAAGAAACTGACAGATGTTTTCCTGAAAAGTCCAGAATCTGCTTTGATGTATTCTGAATAGCATTGTGCTTCTTGCAATGTTAACACGTTTACAATTTTGCATTTCAGGTCTGGACTTACATGGATGGTGAAGTAATATTTGTTGGAATTGGTCATAGTGCCCCCATTAAGAAAGCCAAAATTTGTCCACACCAGAAATTCATCGTCAGTGTCAGCGCGGATGGAGCCATTCTCGTCTGGAAGTTCCCTCTGTAACCCAGCACTAAACACCTACACTGACTGACAATTACAACGACTCGAGTCGAATAGTGAAACAAAAGAGTAAACTGATCGTTGGGTTATGACTAGGTTTTACAATTTAAGCGACGCCTTTGTGACATGCACAAACAGGCTGGTGATACTTTAATGTGTACAAAATAAAAGGTCCGATGTGCTGAGTATTTATTTCAATGTTCCTGTTTTATACGTTTATGTAGTAGTATGTATCACATACATGTATGACTTAACATTTCATAAATTGTATAATTTTCACTATTGTGGAGAGACCTCTTTAAACGTTTGCTTATGCATCGTATTTTCGAATGAACCTGACTTGTTTTTTTTTAAAGTGTACAAATTTCATTGACTGTAAACCAATTATATTTTGTTCTTTTCATATAAAATAAAATGAACAACACTGTACAATTTATTTCATTGGTTTCTTAAGAAGTAAATTTTATTTTTATATGCTTGTTGTCAGACATATTATGGCACTGTTTGTCTGTCCGATGTCATGCTTTCCGGACTCTATGCAACAGATACATGGACAGCATTGAAATCTGATCACATTTTCTCCCTTAAGAAGCATAAGAGTGAGTGTGCATTTCAGCTGGGTTGACGCACCATGACCTACTTAAGGGCTAAAAGTAGGATAAACAGTTTTCAGGACTGTTTAGTTACAGACACATATAACGCCATGGTCTCATGTTTCCTCTTGGAGGAATTCATTTTGCATTTCAACTGAATTGGTGCACCATGTCCTAATTTGGTGTTAAAAGTAGGTCAAAGTTTCCCCAGATTTTTTCATTATGGATAAAGGTATTGCTCTGAAATGTAGTCACAACATTCCTTGATTCAGTTTGCATTTCAGCTCAATTGGTGCAACATGACCTACTGTGGTGCACCATGACCTACTGTGGTGCACCATGACCTACTCTGGGACTGAAAGTGTTTTAAAACATCCTGGACTTTTTCTCACTATAGATGTAGAAATGCATAACCAGTTAGTTGGTGCACCATGGCCTACTTTATAATCAAAAGTAGGTCAAATAGTTCCAGGACTTTTTCTCATATTGCATTGCACTTTTTGTCACAACCTTGAGCCTCCTCAGAGGAATACATGTCACCTGAAATGGGCCAAGTGTACAATATGCTTACGGGTTGAATTTCACTGTCCAACAAGTGGTGCTTTTGTTGAAAATACATGAGGGGTTTGAATTGCGATGCTTCACGCTAGCATACTCAAGGCCGTAACCAGGGGGGGTGCACTGGGTGCAAGTGCACCCCCCATTTCAAAATAAAAATGCCAAAATCTCTCAGCTTCCGGGGGCTTAGCCCCCTGGACCCCCTACTAAGCCCGTTTTGGACCAACTGTGGCCTCCAGACCCATGAAAATGCTAAAGTCTCTTCAGCTTCCGGGGGCTTTGCCCCTGGACCCCCATATCAGGGCTAGCTTAATTACTATCTGGGAGGCTAAAGGAGCCCAAGGACCCCTTGCCTTAGCCTTGTGCACCCCCCATTGGAAATTCCTGGTTACGACCCTGATACTTCATGAAGTGTGTTTGCACTTCTTGAAAAGTTCACAAGTAATCACAAAGTAATATGGAAGGATGTACGATGGACTGGGACAAATGGATGGATGGACATACAGATGAATCTAAAATCTGTTTTTGGGGGCTCTAATTATGTACCTACACTGCTCACTAGATGTTCAAGGGTAAAGATTTTGAAAGACTTAACACATTATACACAGGTTGTTTGGTAAAATAATCAACTGCTTAGCTATTTAAAATATAATAGTAAAGATTTTTGAAAGACTTAACACATTATTATACACAGGTTGTTTGGTAAAATAATCAACTGTTTAGCTATCTAAAATATAAAATGATGCTTTGACCTAAAATTTTCACAACCTTTTAGTATATTAATCTTCAATATGCATAGCAAATTTCAAATAGACACATTTATTACATACTTAGTAATAAATACAGGTTTTTTTGCATGTGCGATACAGATGACATCAAATAGCCGTATCAGCCCTAGGGCTGATAACCTGTATCAGCCCCGCAATCCATATCAGCACTCCGCGTGCGGAACACCTCGTTCCGGAACCCCTTTGCTTTTTACCGCTCATCATTTATGTAGTATACACATTGCAGACAAACGTAAAACATGTCATTGGATAAAGTTGATTTAAAATTAAAATATTCATTGTTTTAATATGACTTGTTTTGTTATGTTATATACTAAGTATGTAATAAAACAGAAAAAAAACATACCTATTTCATATCACACCCTGATTAAAATTTATTGTTTTTTTATATGACTTGTTTTGTATGTTATTACTTAAGTATGTAATAAACAGAATAAAACATACCTATTTCCATATCACACCCTGTTATCAGCCCTGCTAACCAAAATTCAGCCCTCAGGCCTTCGGCCCTCGGGCTGATATTGGTGTCTCGGGCTGATACAGGGTGTGATATGGAAATAGGTATGTATTATTCTCTATGTATACCGCTCAAATAAAATAAACATTGACATTTATGTTATATGTAGCATCACTTTACAGTGCACCAACGATAATGCCAAATGAATGTTAGGATAAATGCTACATTTATCGACAAATCAAAAACGATGATGACGTAGGTACCAGAATTGTTTGATGTAGGCACTTGAAAATCTGATGATGCCTACATCATTGTCATTTTTGATTTGTCGAGAAATACCACTTATTTCATACTCGTACATCAATCTGCGAAGTGACAAGTATTAAGACAGACAGACTAAAAACACCAGATCTTTAATCCTTTGGGGCATGAATAATAAATCAATAATCTTACTCGACTTTTCACCTGTAAATATTTATTCATCACAAAATAAAAAAAAAAAAGAGACTATCACAGCATAGACTATAATTCTTCGTATCGACTGTCCACAGTAAATGCTGAAATGTTTGGTAAATACCATGGAATGATCGTCTACAATATCAGTCCAACACTGATACCAGGCTAAAATGGTTCACATTCTCCAATCTGTGTGTAGACACTTTCCGCAGTGACTCAGCCCCAGGCCTGGGTTTTACAGTAGTGTAGCACGAGTTTCCCATCACTTCCAAAGCACTGAAAAAAAGAACATATCTTACATTTAATAACAGAAAACAAAACAATTAGTACATTAAATCAGCATCAAATGAAATAGTGGATTTTTGTAGCTGGCTTTGATTTAAAAAACAAGGTTGATCCACTTTTAAGATATACTTTCCACCTCTTTTCTGTCATGCTTTTGAGATGTTAAATATGAATTTTGTCAAGTAGCTTGCCAGTATGAAATGGTGGGCCAACTGTTAACAGAGTTATGGCCCTTTGTATAAAACGTTTTACCTTAGTCAGAGACGGAGGCCAGAGTGTTAATATACATGTTGCTTTAGTACTACCATCAGAATACTTACGTCAAACACAGTCCCCACTTCGGTGTCTGGTGTAGGAGCTTTAGTACTACCATCAGAATACTTTCGTCAAACACAGTCCCCACTTCGGTGTCTGGTGTAGGAGCTTTAGTACTACCATCAGAATACTTTCGTCAAACACAGTCCCCACTTCGGTGTCTGGTGTAGGAGCTTTAGTACTACCATCAGAATACTTTCGTCAAACACAGTCCCCACTTCGGTGTCTGGTGTAGGAGCAAAGGATTGGTTTACATACAGGAACTGTCAAAGATACAGAAGAATTGAAGAATATGAAAATCACTACTGTGAATCTAGTGCAATCCAACCCTGTCCAGGAAAATGGGGGGTGGGGGTGAGGTGGCGGGGTCATGGTTTGAACAAATTTGAAATATATTTGTTATATAAAATCCTCTCGTATGTCCCCATCAAAGTCAGAGTTTGAATAATTTTCAATTATCACTACTGTAACATGAAATTGCTCAACATAGACTGAGACTGTGGATCAGCAATAAAACAGAACCTTCACAGAATAATTAAATACCAGACATGTCTGAGAATATTTGCATTCTTATTATACAAACTGTCTTCATTTTGTTGCAACATGTGATGGAAAAATTCTGAAATACCCTATATGCTACAGAAAAATGCTTCAATATTTTTCCCATTTGAATTGTCTTCATTTCTATATCTAAAAAAAACAACTCAATTTGTGACTGACAAATTAGCATTAACAAACTCGAATAACAAACGAGAAGATGGTTGTTACATGTAATTTCACTCACCATTGAGTCCTGGGGGGTTAACTTTAGGTACTTCTTGATGAATTCTCCGACCCAGCCAATGCGTTTATTTCTATCTACCGCCCATTTCTTTTTCTTCATTATTGGAGCGTCTCCTGCTGGCTTCAGGAGTACATCAACTTCAAAAACAGTCATAAAATGCACTGCATCAAATCATGTAAAAACTCTTAGTTTTCTTTGGATTGCTTAGACCTGTCTAATTTGTAGAATATGATAACCTATTTACACTTTATCACAGCCCAACAAGTACATGTAGCTTGCAAGTTAAGATTTTTGGGGTAGGGCAGATTAGCTTAGTTTATAATAATTTTATTCACAAATAGTGAATGGAATTGGGCAGGAAGCAATCTATCCTATATTATAGCCCTCTCCCAATAATACTTGGCAGATTACAAATTGTAAGTTCTGCATGCAGATCCATACTGTTTCTTATTTGTAAATCTATTATTTTTAAGTTTCAGGTTGACCATTTTTTTTTCACTTTGCAAGTTAAATTCCTGGGCACTCTAATTAAACTGTCAATTGTGAGTTGAACGAAAACAATAAATATAATTAATTTCTTAATAAGGTAATTTTCAGGTGTAAAATTTTGTAAGCCAAAGTTTAATCATGATAAGTTTCATACAGAATAGCTGAGGTAGCGAAACTATTAGGCCTAGTACTAGGCAACATTTATAGCAAAGCACGGTTAATACAACATTTGTTTACATGAACACGTACCACATCATGTGCATGGCATGCAGGGCACCTTTGATCCTCTGTTACTTAAACATTTAACAAGTTAATTTCTCCCAAACTTATTTGTGTATGTTACTCTAGTGTTTCAATTTACGTTAACTATGTCTTTTGGCTTTCTTTCCTTGTGTATGCTGTGTCTCTTTATGCTCCGTTTGGGTTCTGGTTTAAAAACAAAAATTCTATTCTATATAGATCTATATGCATTTAAATGTATGTTTACAACGTTTTAGTGCTATTTTAGCAGCCCAGGGAAACTAATGGACTATCAATAGCAAAACACACTCACACTGTGAAAGACGTTTGCAAACCAAAGCCAAGATTAGCAAATCATTTACCCCCCCCCCCCCTTTTTATTTACAAATGCGGTGTTCACATTATTTAAAGCCAGCTGTACGCAAAAAAGGAAATCAAAATATTACTTTTTGTTTCAGAAACATGACTAGGACTTGTTGGTTGGCTTTTTTCTTCTGTTTCTGTGGTTTTGTTGTCTCTACTTTCATTTCCGTCATCAGACATACTTGTTTACTTCCTGTGCTAAGGATAACGCTAAAAACCCGGAAATATTACGCATACGCTATTTACTTGTAAACTTTAAAATTTTAGAAACAGAAACTAATAGCAATAAACATAAAGAATACAGATTTTTTTATTTTATTTTTTTTTTTTTTTTTTTTTTTTTTACATTTTACCAAGATAAATTTAAACAAATAATATGAATTCTTTGCTCGTTTACTTCGCCTATTTTATTGTACACCGCCGTCTCCCCGCCCCCCCCCCCGGTGCCAACTTATGAGAATAGAATAGAAAAGCAATAGATTTAATTAAACGCAATTTAGGGCCCGATAAGGGCATACAAGTCAAGAGTTACATATAAAAAGAAGTAAAATGACAAAACTGATAGTAACAAATTCAGATAAAGACAATTGAACATATATTATTATAATAACTATACATAGGACTATGTTTAAAATATAGTAATAGATAAATGACTACTTTGAAGCAGTATCATAGCAGTTGAGGGTTATGTTCTAGTAACATCTAAATGTTACTAGTCAACATGTGACATGGATGATATTTACCTTGGTATCACTAGAGGTTCATTGGGGCAGTAACTTGTAATAGAGGGTCATCTAATTTTATACACTCTTACAATCTTTACGAGTTTCTGTTTGTTTTGCTTGGCTAGGTCAACTATCCTTAAGCGTGAGGTATGTTTTAAAAATGTTTTTGTATAGAAAATCGCTCCAAAAGTCTGAGTCAGCCCAACTTAATTATTCTCATTGAAAACACTCAATCCATAGTAAATTTTTCTTTATTATGAATTTTTAAGCTATCACTTAACACTTTATGTTTCATTTTTATTATTTTTGTTAATACTTTCCTCTAAAAAATTCATATTATCAATTATATATTAAAAGGAGCATTTCAATTGGGGGATCAGTTGAACTGGATCTAAGTACACTTCTCACACAATCTCAATATACACCCATAATTGTATTTAACAAACTCTCTTTATCATTTCTTTCAGGGTAGTTTTTCTGTCCTCCTTGTCCTGTATCATTTTTCGCACTCATCTCCGACGCCTTTTCAATCTTAGGTATGTGTAAAAAACCCCTTTATACCTAAATACTTTTGCATATATGGATGTTTTTCTAATATAGGTTTCGGATTTTATTAAAGATAAATTATTTTTCATCATTCAATATTTGTATTTTTATGCAAAGTATGTTTTTGAAGTTTGAGCTCGACTTACCAACCTTTTCTCTTTTCCATGACTCAAGTTAATGTAGCAATGCTTTCTCATATTTTGATATTTAATTGCAGCGCGCGGATTTCAAGGAGAAGGCGTACAGGAAGCAACCATGGGATTGAAGAGAAGCTTAGAACGTGAATCTGTGTATAAAAATATCTTGTCTCAAACAAGAATGTTCGATTTCCTGTAAAAATATAAATCGGTAATTCAAATCCCCTTGTAGGGCCACAAGAGGATGTGGGTGACGTTTTTTTTGTAGCGTTATTTCCGAACACCACCAGTTAATTTCGGTATGTGGACAGAAGAACTGGAGTAAGCTTGTAATTTTGGTTCTTTAATGGGTACAGATCTGTAAGAGGGAACCCGCTAAAAAAGATGTAAAGTTGCAATATCTCATGTTTGGAATGAAGGTAAATCCCTCTTGAGGTCATGTACCCGAATCGCCAATTCAATGAGGAACATCCATCCGAATGCCAGTGGCAATGGGAAATGAAAGAGGGAGGCCAGGAACAAACCATGTTCAGCTAGCTTTGTGAGTGCACATTTAAAGGCACACAATACACGCAGTAATTTTAAAGCTTAGGTGTCATTATACGGTTTGTTTTATCAGACTCCACAAACACACCATTTTGGGGCATTGATCTACTAAGTAGCGCATTTCCCTTGGTACTGCTTGTTGTTTTGACGCTGTGTCGCAGAGATCAGGGTCAGTGAAGTCCTCAATATTTGGACTTAGATTTATCTATGTCGATGGCTCCTTTCGCGGGGGACGGATGAGCTTCTGAGATGTTATCGTTCTGAGTTTCGC